>PVJA010004211.1:62284-88169 GCA_004027025.1 Myocastor coypus | reverse complement strand
TTTTTATGGCTGGCTCAGCCCACCCCAAGGGCAGGGCTGGCGCAGCATGTGGTGCCAGGGATTGAACCGCAGTCCCTGAAGCCGCCCAAGCTTTCCCAAGCAGGCGCTCTAGACCACTGAGCCATCCCGCCGGCCCCTAATCAAGAGTTTTATAGAATAATTTTCTATACAACTTTCCACCAAATTCTAAAAAAATATTCTACAAGATATGTTTTAGTAGCCTCAAGCTTAGTTTGCAAATAAGGAAACAGACACTTAGAAATACTAACAAACCATGTCATGGTCATGAGAATGCTGAGTGGTGTAAATGAATCAGGAGGGCTTGGGGTAGAGCATGGGGGCTGTGATCCCTGAAACCCCTCAGCAAGTGAGGAAGTTGCTTCTCCAGGAAGGTAGGACTCCGGTCGTAACTCGTGGTAGGCTAGGTGTCCCCTCCAATTTCTGGCCATGCTTCTGAGGCAGTGTGAAGGATACCTCAGTGGTACAAGAGAAGGTGCCACAGGCTCACTGGAACTTACCTTGTGATGTGAAAGCAATGCCTTTCATGTCTCTTTGATCGTAAGGCAGACTGACTCCCATCGCTCTATCCTGATGCAAAGGGAGGTTAGGATGTAGAAAATTCAATGAGCATTAAGTGTTTCTGTCATTTTAAGTGAAACAAATTGAATTGATATTATTAAAATTTCAAGCTCTTTCCTTAGCAGCACACAGGCTTTTCTCTAATAATTTCCATCTGAGTCAATAATTAAATTATTTTTAGGATCTCTTTAACAAATGAAAATGGAGATTTTATATCACTTAAAAAAAACAATGCTATAAAATACCACGTAGTACTAATATCTGAATAATTTTTTTCAGTTAATGCAGAATGATGATGATGATGATGATAATGATGATGATGTAACTGGTACAGAGACTCACTCAGCACTTTGAACTTGAGGTGATTCTCCTGTGTTCAGCCTCTGAGCTCTGAGATTACAGGTGTGTACTGCCACACCCAGTGTCAGTGGCAGGTTCAGCTGGCCCCCAGGCAGGGAGGGCGCATGTGGCCTATGATGCCTGGGATAAAACCCAGGTTCCTGCACTTTCCTAAGCAGGTGCTTAGTCCACTGAGCTATCTCTCTGACCTCAGTGTGCAGTGATTTTAGCTAACATTTTGAAAGTATAAATTTTCATATTACACTCCACAAATACATTTGAATAGATATACCCTAGTGCATCAAACTATTTCTTCATTGTTGCAAATTTAAGATTATGAGCATTTTGGTGCTCATATAGAATACCATACATTTGGTTTTGTTTGTTTGTTTTTGTGTGCGTGTGTGCGCATGTGCATACTTCTTTAATTTCACAATATTTACTTTTGATAAATTTCCTGTATAAGAAGTACTGATCAAAGCACAATAGCAAGTTTAAGTTCCTCATAAACATTAAAAATTTGCTTTCCTGAAATGTACCATTCTGCATTTTACGCGCTGTGCATGAGAATATATCCATCACGTTCTCTTTTTGTTTTACATCGACTTCATTACGTGAATGGCAGCCTCAGCTCTTCTTCCCTTATAACTGAGTATCTGTTTTATCCTTTCATGAAGAAAAGTAGCATTGCCCTCTTTATTATTTGATTTTATTTATTAACTACCAGCCATAATTTTAAAATTATATTATCTCTTCGCTCAGGTAAATTCCATGCCCATCATAGAGACTGACAATAGCCTTGGACTCTTATTTTTCTTCTTCATTCTTTCATATATGTTCACATATCAACTACAACTCAGAAAAAAAGATTTAGTGGTGAGCTTCACTTTCTATTATTTTTTCAGTTTAATTCTAGATGGCAGGGCATACAGAAATGCAGGGATTCTAGTGAGGACATAAAGTTCAAGAGGAATATTTTTACAAAGATAATTATTAGATGCTTATGTTAGGATGGTAATGCATTGCAAATTTCCCTAATCTAATACATACAGGGTTGAATTAAATAACGGCATAAACATTCATGACTGGATTTGCATTTTTACTTCTACTGTGAACAGGTTATGCAAAACTTTTAAGGAAGTTAATCACCCACTATCCTAGATTATTGTTGTAAGACACAAATATTGGACAGACAATTTGGGAATGTGAGATTCATAATGAGAATCCCTATTTTGGAATCAGACCTCTGCTTTATTTTAACAGTGACCTCACCATCCTCCAACCTTGTATTTTTCCATCTGTTTTATTTATGTAGCATAAATACAGCTTATCATACCTATTCTATTGATTTTTGTAATAGATTTCAACAATACTCACAGACAGGAGCAAATACAGCCCATTTTTATTCTCTGATAGATGCATTCTTTTACCATACATGACAAAGTGATAGATATACTTAGCTATGTTTCTCCCAAACCATCAGTGCTATGTTCACTGGTTGGCTACACAGGGTTTGGTTAAGTTGGTGTCACGCATCTGTTACCTGACACATTGTGATACTGAATAAGTAGCCCCTTAGTTTTCTTTCCACATCAGTTCTGAAGAATAGCTATGAAGTACTTAGTTAGCAAAGAAGTGGAAGAGCATACTACAGGGAAATCCAAACTTTATTTTTTAACTCAAACTTTAAGTCAAAGAAGAAAGAGTAAATTAATTTTACTTGAACATATACTTGACAAAATTATTTAAAATGATAAAAAGTTAGCTTGCAAGGCTTAATTTAGCTATTTAATTCTCAGGTATTCATATGGGGCATCTAAATTTTAATTCTCATCCTACAAATATACTTAACAATAGTAGCAATTAAGAAAAAAGAAAATCCATCCAGACAGACAGTTCAGTGACATAAGCACTTGCCTGGCAAGCCCGAAGTCCTGAGTTTGATCCCTGGTACAAAAAGAATAAAAAAAAAAAAAAAAAGAAGAATGAAAGAACAAAACAGAAAACGAAAAAGAAAAAGAAAAGAAAAAAATCACTTCTTGGACTTTCAGCTAAGATCAAGTGTAGCACCTACTAAGCAAGCAAGATAACTCAGCAGACTAAGTACCTGCTTAGGTAAGCGCAAGAACCGGGGTTGCATCCCTCCACCGTATGCCTTGCCGGACCAGTCCTTGCCTCGCCCCTTCCCCCAAGCACCGTTAGCTGCCACCAAGTCTGGGCATGGTGGCACTCCCTTGTAATTCCAGTGCCGGGAAGGCTGAAAACAGGAGGCTCACTAGGAGACTGTTAGTGTGTAGCAAGACCCTATATCAAATAGATTACAGAAAACCAGAAAATGTAGTATCCGTTCTCATCAGTTTAAAATAATCTTTTTGAGATGTGAGACAGAATTGAGAACTGTAGCCACGTAGAGACAGAACTAAAGAGTAATACTTTCCTAGTTACCAACAGAATGTAAGGAATAATTAATATTCCAGGAAAACAGAGAGAAAGCTACTGGTGAAGAAGAGATCTATCTGTTAAAGTGAGGTAATTTAATCATCCCCTTCCACATTTCATATTAATATTACTAACATAGACTTTTAAGGTATAATTGGATTTATCCTTATGGAATAAAAGCTGTGATTTGTCCTTAGCTTTAAATCTAAGATAATTTCTTTACTGTACTTAATGAGGCAGTAACTGAAGTTCAGAAGAAGCAGTTTGGCTACTGAATTTCATACAGCCTGAAAAGACTCAAGACGCTGGCTTACTTTCTCTCCTGCTTGCTCCTGGTTGTTATGTCCAGGTGAACAGCAAAGAAGCTTTTCCTTCCAAGGAAGATTATTTTATGTGGCAAGTTATTCTTGGAGTAGCAAATCACAAACAGAAACCAATCAGCAATAGTGAGTTGCATCTGCCTTATTACAAGACGCATGGCTTATCAATAGCCAAATAATTAAAGAAGGGATTTTTAAAAAATGTGTTAACTTGAAATAAGTTTGGCCTGAGTTAGCCTCTCTTCTTGAACTATAAAGTGTGGCTCCAAACTGCATCTGTACAGTGTAAATGGGAACAAAACTCATTGTGCAAACAAATGGCAGTTCATTCCAAAGGAGAGCTACTGAGCTGAGGAGGGCAGGACAGGGAGTGGGGAAATGAGCTGCATCTACGTGGGTAAGCAGAAGGATTTGGACAACTGTACTGTGCGTTTCTGCTGGTCTATCAAAAGGAGCAGATAATGCTTAATTGGTTTTATCTCCTTTTTTCAATTGTTTCTTCTTTTTATTCTTGTAATTTCTTATGAATTTCTTTCTTTTTTCTTCCAGTTTTGAATGCATATATCTGGTAATATGAATAGTTGGTTGGAAGACAACACTATGCATTACAATACTGACGAATTCATATTATTTTGTTAAGTGAAATTCTATGTCACTAGTAATTTTTCTGCTTTAATGCTATTTTCTACCCAACAAAAAGAAAAAAATTGCAGTTCAGCTTACCATCATAAGTCGCCTTATACCAAGCAACTGAGTATGGGCCAATTACAACAGCGTAGCTTTAGCCAATCACCAGATCAAGCACATATTAGCAAACACGTACATCTTATTATGCAGATTTAAGACAAATGTCTGCTATGGAAAACCCAGTCTTAGCCTTATGCAACTTTGTTTGCTTTGGCAATGAATGAAATTGTGTGTGTGTGTGTGTGTGTGTGTGTGTGTGTGTGATTTTGTTTGGGATGGGGCACTCTGAATTATCTTTCATCTTTCCCAATGCTTCTCAGTTGTAGAGAAGTTTTTTTTGTTTTGTTTTGTTTTTTTTTTCAAATTAGCTTTGTGAAATTGAACTGATGGCAGTTATAAGTTACAGTTAGATTCTTTCCGTAATACGGAGTCCCTTCCATCACAAAAAAGTTAATATTTGTTCAAGAATTCAAACATGGAAAGTATCTAATGGAATGAGATGTTGAGTTTTTCAAGAGAAACGTGAGCAAGGGTGATGAAAACAGAGGGAAGTTCCCCTTGCCTTGTCATCAACTTGTTTCCACCTGGTGGAGGTGTGATAATTAAATGACTGTGTGAGAAACGGTGGACCACACTGGATCAGCATAGGTCTATATCTGACTGAAGGTATTTCCTGAAGACAAAAGTCCACAGGATGTGCATGGCACCAACCAGTAATACAGGCAGAAAAGAAGAAAAGCTGCTCTCTGCTTCTTCAGAGAAGCTCCACTTTCTATGCTCACCTTAGACATCATCCCCTGGCTTCCAGCACAGATTCCTCAGCTGCCTGATATGAATTCACACTGGACACTATAGTCAACTCTGGGCATCTGAGTTTGACTGGATCCCTTAGATTTTGACCATGTAGACAGCCTGCTTGCACCCTTCTACACCTGATTTTGTAGACAACCATTGGAATCCAATCTTGTAAATCCTTATATATTTATTGTCTTGCATTAAATTTGTTTCTCTACTCAGCCCTGACTAATACAGGAGCTGAGATTACATTTGCATATTGTGTATGAGAAAAAAGTTTTTTGAAAGTGTTTACTCATTTACAAATATTTATTTTGTATCAACTATTTTACAAATGGAGTTTGTGAGTTTAGGAAAAATAATTGAATTGGACAGAAAAAATAAACATAGATGCAATCAACTATAGTGAGGGGAAAGGTTCTGAAGCAATTGGGATAAACAGAGAATGTGGTATAACATACTGTGTAGCATTTTTTAAAAATAGAGCTTGTTTGGCATGTTCTATTTAAGTAGCAAATAGTTTTTGAGGAAAAAATGTGGATGGTGAGTTCTAAAATGTTTCAGATTTGATTGAAGGTCTTAGGCATAGGAAGAAGAAACCGCAAGGTTAAGGGTCCAGAAATAAAAACGTAAAGTTTAGGAATCACAACAAATCAAAGAATTAAAAGGAAACATAGCTACAGTGCCTTGCTAGCATGTGAGGGTGGGCAAGGAGGAGGGAGGGGCTGTGGTAGACACAATCTGAAATGACTCCTATCATTTTGACTACCATAGCCTCCAAGTTACTTCAGAGAATGGCATGTCATCCTCAAATATCTCAGCTTTATGACCTGAGGTATTAGAATAGTAATGTTGTATATTTTCTGTAAAGTCATTCCCCTTCTATTGATTTTTGTCCACAGAGATTATTATTGTGTTATTAAGATTTCCATCTTCTGCTCACCTCTACTGGTTTGCTGAACTATCAATACTCTTTGTCTAGAAAGCAGGAGTCATCTTTATTTCTCTTATCTCTTCTTGGTGAACATGTGTGAAAGGATCACTCTTTTCATTGGAAAACAGACCAGTTGCTGTACAAATGTGAGTAGTAGCAGCATGTTTCACCCCAGCAAAGTACATTGTCTATTGAGATAGAATCATTTTTGCTCTCAGCCAAAGCTTTGTAGCATAACAGCATTGGAAACTGCATACAGGACCAAGCTGCCTATATGGGAAGCAAAATTGAGTCCTGAGGCAGTGCTGCATTTAGAGCAGAGATTTGGCTTTTTAATCGAGGAGGATGTGAACCATTCATTGATTTGCCTATTTCTACCTGTGTTTTTCTTTCTATGATACTAGTTTTACCCACTTTCCTAACCGTACATTTGTATACAATTTATGCACATGTAGAATGTGATGGAAATGAAATATTTCCCACATAATTTACATTTTCCAAGTGCTTACTATAGCTGTTCTTTATGTTTCTTTCCACTTGTCTAACTTTACTGAACACTACATAACACAATAAATATGCTTCTTATATATTCCAGATTAAAAAAATACACACTTTTGGATGACAACCAAAGGTATTCAGTTCAGTCTTTATTTTTAAAATAATTTTCTTTTATTTTAAAGAGTAAAAACAAGAGCAAGAAAAACACAAAGACAGAAACAAGGTAACCTGTAACAATATATAAGATACACATTTTCAAAACAAGAATATTAATTAACAATGTTTATATTTTTATTGATATATTATCTCTTTTTATTATCAAATGTGTTTCTCAGATTAACAGATATAACTATGCACGACAGCATTTGTTTAGCCTTTGATGTTTAGATCTGGCCCACATTGGGAGCATCCATGCCTCCCATAGTTGCTAGATATTTTGCCTTCTGTGCTCTCTCCTTTGAGAGTCTGGCCCTGTCTGAATGCCTATAATATTTCTTTCTGCTTGAAACATTTCCTCCCTCTGAAGAAGTGACCTCTACTGCCTTGAGGGAATTATGGGCGATGACTACTCTGGCGTCTCCAAGTTAGGGGTTGTAGTTGGGAACTGGCAGTCAGAGATATTCTCCAGAGATTCTACCTAAAGGCCCTCAAGAGAAACTAAGCATTTTTATCTTGGGTAGGAGGATCACTTCATATCTGGAGAAGATAAAGCCAAAGAAATTATTAAACATAAATGGGCCAAATAACATCAGTGGAATAATTATGGATGTGGACAAAATGATTTTTACCAGTAGTAATGGCTTATGTTTTAGTTACATGTTGTGAAAGAACAGTGATATCTACAACTCAAACTTGTCTGTACAGTTTTTGTAACATATATTGCATTTGTAAAACTAGTCTTAGTGTAAATTGGATTAATCTTCTAAAGTCTATTTCTAGACTTCTATTTTGAGCCATGATGACTAGAAGGAAAGTCAGGGTTGGAGAGGAACAAAAGAGACCTGGGCCAATGCCCAGTAATAGGCTGGGTTTTCCTTTGGTCATGATATCTCAGGGATCCTCCAGGAGCATTATCAGTTTAAATTTGTTGTGAGACCCCTATAACATTAAATGCTTCTAACAAATGTTCTCCAGCATTTTGGCTCTTTTCCTTGGGTAAAGGGGTAGCCCATCGAAAATCTGAAAATGTGTCCATTGACATATGAACATACTGTAATTTTCCAAAAGAAAGAACATGAGCGACATCCATCTGCCACAGCTGATTGGCTGTCGGCTGTATTTCCTCTTGAATTTACTCCTTGAGCAAAGTGATGGCCATGAAGAGCACTGCATTGTGAGCAAGAGTTTAAGATATGTTGTTCTTGTTTGTTTGTGATATTAAATTTGTGGATAAGCCCTTGTTTATTAGTATGAGTGGAAGCATGGAAATCCATGGCAGCTGAAACATTACCTATAAGTAACTGATCTATCTGTTCATTTCCTGCTAACATAGGGCCAGGAAATGCAGTAAAAGCTCTAATATGCATAATGAAAAGAGGCTGATTTCTACTTCTGATAAGAAACTGTAGCATAGAAAATAATGGCATTAATTCTGAACATCTGCAATTAAGGTAGCTGTTTCTATTTCTTTTACTATATGTTCAGTGTACTGGTAATCAGTTACAAGGTTTAGTGGGTCATAGCGATCTTGAGGTAACATAATAATGGCAGCTAACTCTGCCTTTTAAACACAGTGAAAAGGAGTTTGCTCAATTCTAGTTTTGGGAGCCATATAGCCTGCCATGCCAAGTTTACTGGCGCCAATAAAAAATGTATATGCTTTAGGAATAGGTTTGGTTTTAATAACGGAAGGTAATATCCATTGGGTTCTTTTAAGAATTTTACGGCGTTTACTTTCAGGGAAATTATTGCAAATGCCACCCAAAAAGTCTTGTAAAGTAAGTTGTCATTCATATGAAAGTTTTTTTTGACCTAGAATTTCTTGTTGAGTAAATGGCACTATAATTTGTTAGGGATATGTGCCAATAAGATGGTGAAGTCTTAATCTACCTTTAGTAACAATTCTGTAAATTTTATCTAGATAAGTGGATAACTTCTTCTCCTCTTTATTAGGTAAAAATAGCCTTTCTAAAATATGACTTTCCTGCCAAAAGATCTCGGTAGCTGAGTGTTGGGTTGGAAAAACAGCTTGCACAACCAGTTGATCAAGACCAATTCTGTCCAAATAAGCACTTCCCATAATTTGCTCAACTTGTGAAAGTTTCTTTTCTGCTAAAGTACTTAAATTCCAGGGACTATCTAAGGCAGAATCCCCTTATAATGTAAGAAATAAGTTTTGTAGGGCATAGGTGGGAATTCCTAAGGAAGGCCTAAGCCAATTAATGTCTCCCAACAATTTCTGAAAATCATTTAAAGTATGTAGGCAATCTCACTGTAATTGAACCTTTTGAGGTCAGACACAGGCTTGATCTAACTTATTACCTAGGTACTCAAAGAGGTTGGTTTACTTAAAAGTGACAAAGTGTTGGACTATTTAACATACCTTGAGACAAGACTTTCCATTGATACCTGGGAGTAGATTTGTTATTATTTAGGGAGGGAGTCATAAAAGCAACTTTTCCTTCTCTTGAGGCTGAAGGGGAATAGTATGAAAGCAATCCTTTAAATCAATAATGGTTAAAAACCAATCCTTGGGAATTATACTAGGCTGTGGCAAGCCAGGTTGTACTGGACCCATTGGCTGAATAACAGCATTAATTTTTCTTAAATATGTAATTAATCTCCATTTTCCTGACTTTTTGTAATAACAAATACTGGGGAATTCCTGGGACTTATTCATCTTTCTGTTCTGTCCTCATTTAGCAACTCCTGAATTAATTTTTCAAGAGCCCAAAGCTTCTTTTTAGTCAACTGTCATTGCTCCACCCACATGGGCTGCTTTGTTAACCACTTAAGGGAGATGGTAAAGCTCGGAGCAATGGCCATTACTCTAAATTTGAATTAAGGCAAGAGTTTTTATCTCCTGGGAAATTTCAGGGATCTGTAAAGAAGCCACCCACTGGGAAAGCAGATCATGTGTCCATAAGTTTATAGTGATGTCTGCCACATAGGGTTGTAAATTTCATCTTTGACCATCTGGCTCAATACAGACCAACATATTTTGACTTTGTTGAATATTAGTCATAGTTGCTATTCCTGAAAATGTGACAGAAACATGCATCTTAGGCCACTCACAAGGCTAGTCCTTAGAGGATATAATAGAAACATCAGTTCCAGTGTCTGCCAATCCTTTAAAAACCAGGCCTTGAATAGTTACAGATAACTGGGGCTTTGTTCCAGAAGTGTCTGCCACCATACTGAAAAATAAGTGCTTCCAAATCCTCCTTTTCTTTTCTCTAGCATGCTGTTGCCTTTGACATAAGGCAGCAATAGTAACTTAGCAAATCTCTGTTGGCTTACTATCTGAAAGAGTGTGGAGGTAGACATCATCACAAGAATTTCTCCTTCAAATCGCTATCTATGACTCTTAGTTGTACAAAGACACCTTTTCTAGTAAGGCTACTTCTCCCAGTAACCAAATCAACAGTATCTTTGGGTATGGGACCAAAAATATTAGTATGAATTTTATAAACTCTGTAAGCAGGTTGCAAAAACTGATTTTATATTGCTGCAATATCTAAGGTCGCACTTCCTGATGTGGCATCAAAAAGATCTGAGACCCTTAGTTTTGGTTGATTATGGGTTTGTTCAAAGGAAATTGCTGATACCCTGTATTGTTTATCTCGGGGGCCCCGAGGAAGAGGGCCCATTGTCCAGTTTCCCTGTTGTTGTAAATGTTGTCCATTTTTATCAAATTAGGAGCAACATTCATTTGCCCCTTTTACATTTTGGATGCAGCCCTAGTGGCTTAGTTTTATCTTTATCCTTTTTCTTTTCGTTTTTTACAATCCTTTTTCATATGCCCCACTTTGCCACAATTAAAGCATTTTGTAAGATTTTGTTACATAAAGTTTGTAAAGCAGAAGCCAGTAAATTAGCTTTATAAGGTTCAGAACCAATATCTGCACAAGCCTTAATGTATTCATTCCTCCAATGGAGCACTTCGAGCCTTTAATGGGTGTATAACCTTTGGCATTATGAGCTAGCATTTTCAGAAGACAAAGTTTGTAGCAACACATTCTGAAGATCGAGTTTTCTGACCATTTTATCAACTGCCTCCTTGAGTCGAGAGAAAGTCAACAGAGGGCTCATTTTGAGACTGTATTCCTTTAGTAAAAGGCTTTTGAGCCTCTCCAGTTTTTCGACGTTCTCCCATGCTCTGAGACAACAGAAACGTGTCTGAACAATGGTCATATCATCATACTGAAGTTGAGCTGTTATACCAAACCATGCACATGAGCCAGTAAGCTGACCCACTATTATAGCAATCGGTGGATTTTGACCCCTGTTTAGCCTGTCCTGAGTTTCTGCCTCATCTTTCCACCAGGTACAGAATTGGAGATATTGTCCTGGTTCCAAAATAGTATGGCACAATACTTCCCAATCATGAGGGATACGCCTATGTTCATCTACCCATCCTTGCAAGAGGCCAACAACATAATTAAATTGCATTCCATATGGCATAACAGCTTGCTTCAAATCTTCAATTATCTGAAAAGCTAAAGGTTGGTAATCCCACTGTACATAACCATTTGAGTGTTGCCCATTTGGAGGGTGCTGTTGAACCACAACAGGGCAAACTCCTAGTGGAGTTGTATAAGCCTTTGGGTCTCCCTGGTTCCTTCCTTGTAATAAAGCTTGAGTCACTGCACCTCTATGTCCAGCAACTGAGATGGGTTGCTTATGCTCATATGGAGGAGCTGAACAATTACTTGGGGGAGGAAGCAGAGGTTGAATCTGAGCAAGCACTGAAGCTGGATTTGAAACATCTAATCGCTCCACCAGTCTGGATATCAATTATGTCAAATGTTCCACATGATGGAATAAGTCCCAGATTTTATTTGCCTCTTTCTCCCACCCATTGCCCCAAACTTCTCAAAAATCCTCAGAATCAGAGGGCAGAGGCTGAAGAGCCAGAAATGTTTTCTTTGCGTTCTGATTCTTTGATTTAGATTCTTCACCCAGCAAGGACAAATTAAGAGATGTTGTGCTGCCTTCATGTTCCATAGTGTCCTCATCAACTGAAACCTTTCTAGGACTGCCTTCCTGAGGCTGAGGAATTGCCTACAGACTCGTTCTCAGAATGAGACTACAGGGGCTACAAGACCAAGGAAATAAGGCTACGCAAAGACCATACACTTAAAGGAATAGGTTCTCCTTGCTGTTGTGCTCTGCACAGCATTTTCATAACTTGCTTCCAAACTCTTAAGTTTAGAATAGCTTTCCCGTCAGGCTGAAACCAACAGTGATGACTTTTGTATAAGAAAAATAATTCTTCAAAACTCTTTGGTTTCATCTTTACCCTGCTCCTTTGAGTAATGTCTCTGTAAGATGGACATACTCTTTTTCTACTGAAGCAGATTTTCCCATTGCACGAGTTTTTGCCAGTGGTCTCACCTACCCTGGGTATATTTTTCCCATGCAGTCAGGCCTCTCTTGACTCACCCTTGGTCATCTTCTGTGCTCCGCTTTGGGCACCACTTGTTGTATGCTATGGTCTGATTGTGAAAGAAATGATGAGAAGACCAATGAATGTAGCTTCGGAGGTCTCACTGAGATCTGTATCTCTCAAAGTGAGCCCAGAGCTCCAGAAGCATCTCCTTTTAATTTAATTGACTTTCCCTACTTGTTTAACACTAGGTTCATGCAATTGTTAAATAAAAGGCTTACAAAGATGGGAGGAAATGATCACCAACATCTCAAGCAAGGGCAGAGACATCAATCCGGATAAGCTCCTACTAACCTTCTTAAATCCCAGTTTTCTGGAATCCCTAAGTAACAGATTACAACCTGCCCTAAACTTACTTTATTGTTCTTTGCTTCTTTATAATGCTAGTTTCTTATCTCTACAACATTGGAAATGGTTGCATCAACAGTACTGAAAGGATAAAGCCAGAGAAGTATAAAGCCTCAGGAACAGTTGTTAGATGCTAGCAGAATAAAGGTCAGATTCAAAGTGGATACATTTATGGTGAAGCGCTAGGGTCCCTAATGAATCTAGGCCAGGTATCAGTAGAACACTGTAGGTGAACTGGTAAAGAAAGGATTTAACCTGGGATAAATGGAACTTAGAAAGGGCAAATATCATCAACTAGAATGCTTTGCTGCTTTCTGCGTTAAAGTCTCTAGGGAATGTTTTCAAAATATTGGTAAATGCAACCTACAATGAGAAATTAATCTTATATAATTATAAAGATATAAGAACATACATGCTTATGTGTATGCACATAGGTACACCCCTATAAACAGTACCAAAACTAGAAAACAGCCAAACAGTATTTATTTTAGTAACTGCAATGTTCTGTGATAGTTTCTATTTTAATGTATCCTATTTAATGATGTTTTGCTTGATATATATATATATATACACACACACACACACACACACACACACACACACACACGTATATACACTAGCAGAAGCCCATTAGTTGTAGTTTCAACAAGTGTAGTTGAATTATGACTTGCAGTTTCCCAAACTGATTTTGATCATGAGCAGTAAAAGAGAGAATCTCAAATTCTTTTAGGCTAAAGCAACTTCCAAGGAAGACACAAATATAAAGGAAAGTCTTTGGATGTTAAAAAAAAAAAAGTGGGAGCGCATAAGCCCATGTAGGCTGCACTTTGACGGCGACAAAAGATAGAAATACAAAACGTAGCACTAGGGAAACAGAAAGCTTTCCTATGGGAATATGTAATTGGGAGTCACCCCATTTTTGTAGTATGAATTTTGTTTTGTCACTGTGTGATTCTGTAGAATCTTACAGTGTAGACCTTGGGAAATGGTTGACGCTAACACCCGTAAAAATAAAGGAACAAATGGCAATTGTTGAGTTCCACCTCTTTTGTTTTTTGAAGATTCTAGAAAGAGGACTGAGGCAATATGATGAATATGGTCAGAAGATCCCAAGTATCTTCAAAAGAATGTAAATTTCTATCTATGTGAAATTTGGATTTAAAAAAATCAAATATGCGAACATGTCAAGAAAAGCATAACAGTGAAGTGGATTTTAAAGCTTCAGGGGCATCATCATCATCACTTCTAGACCTACACAAAGAAGTAATGTTTTAGATTTATTGAGTGGTTACTTCTGTCAAGGCCTCATTCTCCATTTTATGAAGGATGTGTCATTTATTTATCACACAAACATAGTCAACAGAAAGCCATGTGTGCTTTTGGATGAGAAGCCTGTATTACCTATCAGGGTTATGCGTCTAGTAAAATAATTAGGGTAGCCAAAGAGAACTCATAGAATGGGATGCTTATTCATGAGAAAATATTGAGAAAGAAGACTTTATGATCTCTTTAAGGACAAGGATTATCATTATTTTTAATGTATTTGGTTGTCACAGGGTCTCACTACACAGCTTGGCCTCATAGTGACCTTCCTATTTTCAATATTATTTGTTAACCCTTCTAACACACTGATGATGGTACAATTAGGTAATCGAGTTGAAGGAGTTTCAGAGGGTGGATGTCGCTGGTCAACATTATTGATCTTCCATGAGGCCTCAATTTTTTGCCATTAGAACTAATTTCCCCCCAAAAAAGAAATAACTAAGTGACAAAATAATAGAAACCCAGGGAAATACAAATGGGGCCTCAGCTAGGGTTTCTATTAAAAGAATGTATAAAAATATGAAGTATTATTTTATCTCAGAGCAGCACTAACAAAATTGATTCAAAATTGGAAATGTTGTGTACTCATGTCTGCAGTGTCTTCATTCAAAAGGCATTTTCACCTATTGTACACCTGAAATGAAATGACTCAGAATTGAGAACTGAAATTTTAATTCATGTGATCTTAATTTGTTGAAATTTAAATAGCTACATGTGTCTAATGTCGATCCATTGAGTAATGGAGAGTGTCACGTTTCTAAAATTATAAAGCAATTTGATCAGTTCCCCCAAATGCACTTTCAGGTATATGCCTGTGTGTTTGTGTTTGTTTGTGTGTGTGTGTGTGTGTGTGTGTGTGTGTGTGTGTGTGTGTGTGTTTATATTCATTCTCACAGGGACAGAACAAGTCATCTACAGTCAGTTTTTGGTTCAAGTATAAACACTGAGTTTCACTAACTCTTAAAAGATGAGTGAATAATAACATACATAATTTCATGATTTCTACAAAAATGGTGTGCAAGCTACAGTCAAGAAGCATTGCTTTACCTCATAAAAATAGGCTGATAAGTTGAATGGCAAAGGAGAATAAATAAACATTGAGAAAAGTTGAAATTAAACTGAATAAGATAAGGGGGAAAGAAAAGACAGCAAAAAAAAAAAGCAAGTATTAGGATGAAGAGAGCCTGAAAATGGAATTGCAAGATTTTGATCTGCTTTGGAGCAGGGAATGAAAATTGACATTACAAACAGTGGATGATAAGAAAGACAAATTCGTCCCTGAGAAAGAGCAAGAGAAGGACAAAGAAATACAACGTTGGTGGAACAACTAAGAAGTGTGGAGGTCATGTAAAATTCATATCTACATGAATTTTACTAAAATATTAGGTTAAGCATATAAAGAAATTATTCATCTTTTATTTAAATTTATTTCTGAGATTCCATTCTGGATTTTGCAGATACAGAAGTTAACAACATGGAGTGGTTTGTTTTTCATAAGAAGGACAGAAAGTAAGTTCTGTTAAAATAAGAAACCATTAATGTTAATGCTGTGATTGACACAATGAGGAGTGTACTATCAAGTGGTGGAGACAAAGGAATGTAACTCGAGGTGACTCTAGTTTGGAAAGGCAGGGAAGGCCCTTCTGAGAAACTGGTTCCTTAACTGTAGAGCAAGAGTAGCAGGACATAGCAGAACAGGGTCTGGGGCAGGAATACTGAGGAACTTCCCAGATAAAGAGAAAACTCTCTCTCTCTCTCTCTCTCTCTCTCTCTCTCTCTCTCTCTCTCTCATATGTTCTTTAAGGAAGAGGCTCCAGGGTGTTCAGGGTCTCACTACTAGATCAGACTCGTAGTGATCTGCCTGTTAACAGCGTCTCAAAACCTGGGATTACAGACACGCACCACCATGCCCAGTCGCAATTGTCCCCTCAGTGCACCCTGGGGGCCGGGGCTGGCCGAGCAAGAGAAAACTCTTGACGGTATGACACAATACCTTTAGAACAAGCTGGTATATTTCAAGAACTTGAAAGAGGAGAGCACTGTGAATACCCTAAAGGTAAAGACGTAGGTCGCTGATTCCTGGGTTTATAACAACCAGGGTGAAGAGATGAGGTTTTATTTTGATGATGCTGAAAAATCTGTGAAAGATACTTCTGATGAGCATTGATGAAATTGAGCCCTCTAAAATAAGTCCATTCCCTGGGTTTTTATCTCAGGGCTTTCACACAGAGATATATCCACAACCTGTTGTTGTTGTTGTTATTGTTATTATTATTACTATTACTTTTTAAAAAAATTTTCAGTCAAGGTCTCCAAAATCACTAAGTTTCTCAGGCTGAGTTCCAGCCTGTGATCTTCCTATCTCATGCTGGTATTAGAGGCATGCACCATTATGCTTGACTCACTAACTTCTTAACAACAGTTGCCTTAGTTTCAGTGGGTTCAGTGGTAACATGAGCTGTAAAGGGCTACCTAGGAAATCTCTATAAGGCTAGAATGCTCTTCAAGGTAAGAAGCAACAGACTATACCATTACCAATAGGCCTGGAGAGGAAGACATGAATGCATTCAGACAATGCTCTAAGGCATAATCCATGCTTTTACCGAAATATTGAATGCTACATGTGAAGGAATGTAAAAAAACGAAAAAGAAAAAAAAAAACTTATTTATACTATTTTGCGCTTCAATATCCAAATAAAGCCAGATGTAATATTTGTGGTCCAGCCTTGTGGTACAATAGAGAACTGACACATCCTTCAGGATACGAGTCCTTATTAGAGAATGTGATATAATTGGGGGTGTCCCAGGGATATTGGAACTCAAAACTCTCCTCTTGCTCTCTGCTTCCCAGCCTCCTTTGAGGTGAGCAGCCCCTAAGTCCCATGTTTCCTGTGGTGTTGTACCACCTTGCCATAAATGCAAAGGCAGTAGGGCCACGTGGTCTTGGGCTGGCTCATACAGCAAAGGAAAATTTTCCTATATAACCTGCATCATGCTACATATCAGCATTTTTCTAGATTTGTCTAGGAATTTTGTCACAGCAATGGAATGTTGACTAACACATAAGATTCCAAGGTTTTGTCTCAAACATTTGATGGGTTTTCAATAATAGATGTTGTAGTATAGGAAGTGTATGTGTGTGTGTGTGTGTGTGTGTGTGTGTGTGTGTGTGTGTGTGTGAGTGTGTGTGTGTGTATTTCTGTGTTGTAGGGAAGGACCCTGAGACTTTTGTTTATAAGGCTTAAATTTAAAATTCATAGTGAAGCTGATATTCATGTCAGATCTCAAAGCAATAGTAGTTGGTTGAGTATTCCACATATGTCTTTAGTGCTTGAAGAATCACTGTGAACTAGAGCTACAGATTTCTGAGTTATTAATAGATAATTATCCAGGCAAAAAATGCATAATGCACAAAAAAGTGAAGCATTGGCTGCACTGTTTGTAGATTTAAGTGACAGAGCCTAACAGAGCAATACAGTATGAAAGTAAGAGTTATACTACAAGCTAATTCTTGATAGTACATAAAATTATTACTTCTCATATAAGAAGACAAAGATAAGAAATTTCAGATCTGTGTATACTCCAAAAGTGTACCTATCATCCTCTATATTTAAATGCAAACACATAAAGGTATTCTTAAAGGTTTTTGAAATGAATCAAAATTTATTATTCATCGGTAATAATTCTGTACATTTATATGCCTCTTTTAGAAGTATAAACTAAGCAAATGTGAAATATGTATGCAAATGTGTGCACAAACATATTCATTGTAGAATTCTGATTAATAATGAAAATTGCATTCCATATGTTAGAATACTTGGAAGCCATTGAAAAATGTGTTTATGAATCATTACATTATATAGGGCAATGATTATGAAACTTTAAGCAAGATGTCAAATTATAGGCACAGTGTCCCATTTATCCATATGTGTAGAAAAATATCCTGCAAGGGAAAAAGTAAATGTTGCTGGTGTTTAGCTCTGTGAATTGGAATTATTGTTTTCCAGGTTTAGTGTTGCTCTTTTTTTTCTTGTTTGTTTTTACTTTGGAAGATATATAAATCAATAGTATTTTCTCAATAGGTTGCTATATTAAATGCTTTAAGACTTTGACAGACAAAAGCAAAGTTGCTGGAGAAGCCAGGCATAGTGGCTCACACCTGTAATCCCAGTTCTTGGGGGAGATCACTGCCAGTGGGCTATCCACTGAGTTCGAGGCTAGCCTGAAGTATGCAGCAAGGCACTATCTCAAAAAATTATTTTTAAAGATTAAAAATAGCAGAAACAAAGATAGAAAAACAGTAACAAGTAAAAGTACGTATAGTATAGAATTTCAAAACCAGAAAAATTTAACAATGGTTGTATTACATATTTTCATCACTGGATCAGTTTAGATTAATAAGCATAGGTATATAAGATTGATCAAACGATTAAACATTAACGCTTTCAATGAACATTAATTTTTTTAAACAATTGACACTACATATTGTTCTCACAATAGTAATACAGAGCATGGAGTGTGGGCATGACACATCTTCCAACTGATTTTGGTGAAGAAAGAAAAAAAATTCTTCTCTTTGAATTGAGAGGAAGCAGATGCATACAGAGTCCGATTTTCTACAATTGCAGTGGGCCACCTGTGAAATTGGCAATGTTGGAGTCTTGATCCAAGCCTCCTACAGCTCATCACACTAATTTAGCTCTGCGTTCATGCCTCGTAATTAAACTTCTTCACTGGGTGATCAAGGGCAAGTTAAAGCAAGACCTGTATAACAACACATTCATCTTTTGTATTTTCGAAGGTCAAATCCCCTCAGGATTAACTTTGGAACCACATACAGTGCTTTGTAGAACTGTTGTCAGTGTCAGCCTTCAGCGCAAGTCATGGCCATTGCTTGACTCGTTTGCTTTCTGTGAAAGCCTGAGAGAATGTTTTTCTCTGGGTGACTCTCCTTAAACACATTATACTTCACTTATTCCTTTTCTCTGAGGTCCCATAATCTCCTTGACCAGAAAATTTGGGACACTTCTGAGTTATAGGATATTACAGCACAGGATCCCTTATGTCCTGGGTCCTTATTGACCTTGAAGGGCTAGGACCAAAATATTGGCTATCCTCATAGCCCTTCTTATTCTCCAGTCTTTGATCCGTTAACTTACATTCTCAAACCTCCAGCAGAAAAGCTTCGTGATACTATTACGGTATGACGTAGGTAATTGAGCCCTAGGTGAAAGTGTTATAAGAAACATTAAAAGAAAGTACGGGCATAACCACGAATGAAAACATGGCCAAAAGAAAAGTAAATGTGTCTAAGTGACTGAAGTGAATGATATGCCAAGTTCTTCATATGTGTAACTGACTCTTATAAAGAATAGCTAAGCCATAAAACTAAATAATGTTTTTTTTAAATCATAAATTATCTTGTATTCAAAACCACTTCTTAATGTGAATGAAATGAAAGAACCCATTTTATACCCAGAAATACTGAGCCAGTTATGTCACAGCAAAATTACTGGGCTTTAAGGTCAAATAAAATATTCTCAGCATCTGCTACCAAAGCGATCAAGTCATTTCATAGTGTAAGAAAGCAACACCAGTGACAGGGGCCACGGCACGCAGCCACGGCAAATGGGAAGTGGAGAAGGAATTTCAAGAACCTCAGAAGAACGCAGCACAGGCCAGAGATTTCACCTTTAGCCAACCTGTTCTTCAAATGTGGAAAAACATACAGAAATATTCCAAGCAAATCTGGTAAAGATGTAATGTGTTTTTCATAACCTCAACATAAGCACTTTACTGAATATCTTTAATTTTATCTGAATATCTTTAACATTAAAAAGGACTGCCTGGCAAGTGAAGGCCAGTTAATAAATGCAGGACAATAAAATAAGAAACCACTGTTTAAAAAATAGTATAGTAAAAAGTTGTCTAGGCTGAATTATAAATTAACTTTAACATAAGTGATCCAATTGGGTAAGTGCAGGATATTCACATGGTTTGGATTATACATTCATCATAGAAATATGTTTTTTTATGTATTTAGTACAGTGTCTACAGGGTCTACAGGGTCTCTCGACACAGGTTCAACTTGTGCTGATTCTCCTGTTTTCAACTCTAAACACTAGGATTACAGGAGTGTGCCACCACGCCCAGTCTCAATCACCATTTCAGCATGCTCTGGGGGCGGGGCCAGCACGGCATGCTTGCATCGGACCCCAGCCGCTGCATTCTGCCTAAGCAGGCGCTTTAGTCCACTGAGCTATCTGGTTAGCCTCAAAAGATAACTTTTTATTATATAAAAATTATACCACAGAAATGTGAATAGCCTTTTAACCAAATAGTGTAGTACCAACGTGTAGCGTGTGTCTTTGAATGTAATACATTAAGATCATAGTATGTCTTGTATCATATTCTAGATAAAAATATATGATCTGATTCTAATTATTAAAAATCAATGTACAAATCTAAATTGAAGGAGGTATATAAAATAAGTGCTCTGTCTTATATCATTTCTTTGTTATTAAAATGAAAGTAAATATTGTACCATGCTATAAGAGACTTAAAAAAACATTCATCATTTAATTCATGGACCTCTTCTGAACTAAAACTGAAATTCTGTAAGTGTGCTATGGGAATAATTAGGAAATGGCATTTGGGTCAGATAGTATTATATCAAAGCTAAATTTACACTACATGAAAGAGTACATTATATCTTGTCTTTGGAGATGAGCTCTGGGAAGCAAAGGTGAAGCAGAGGACATGTGACTGACAGTACTGGAGCAAGTAATTTCTCACCCTTTTAAGGTGTGCTCTGGGTGTTGGTGGACCTGCTTTTCTACTTCCCTGTCTTGGTACCCCCTGCTTGGAAAGATGGACAACCTGCGAATAAAGCCAGTTTCCAATATTCTTATATGACACAAACCTGTCACGTTAAAGCATTCTGGAAGCATTGCTGAACTGGAATATCAGCAAATCACCGTGAAAAGGAGGACTGAAAGGCTGTGCACCATGGTAATCTGCTGACACTCTTCTTCTGCCGGTGTCTTAGGAGACAGCCCCTCATTACTGTGGCATCCATACTGCCAAAGTGAATGGGAGGAATCCCCTCATTAAAATGCAGCCAGTATAAAAACAGAAGCACATCAGTATATCATTAATCAAAAAATTTTAGAATACCAAAAAGAGCTGGTGAGGCAGGTCAGCAGAGTACGCATCTACTTAGGCAAGCACAGGGACTGGGGTTCGAAGCCTGGTATCACATGCTGTTCTGGACCTGGTGTACATCTGTAACCCCACTGCTGAGGAAGCTGAGAACAGGAAGATCACTGTGAGTCCAAGCTGTGTATATTTATGTATACCAAATACATAAAAATAAATATTTCATATGAACTTTAAAATCTAACTTTTATAAAAAGCAAGATTATATACGTACTTACATCTATGTGTGTGTGTGTGTGTATATATTTAATAGCCCCACTTGAAAAGTACTGGAATTTGAAATCTATCTTTATACATTGAGTATACATTGTTTTTTATTGAATTTTGGCTATGTATTAGGTATATAACATACTGAGAGTCTGATTATTCTGTTCTTGAACTATTTCACATTTTACAATTTTTCCAGTTTTTTAAGACTGTTATTTATTTATTTATGTTATGTCCAGCTCAGCTTGACCCTGGGGGTGGGGTCGTTCCAGCATGTGGTTCCAGAGATCGAACTGTGGTCCCTGCGGTTTCCTAAGCTTTCTAAGCAGGTGCTTTAGATGGCTGAGCTATCTGGCCGACCCTTTACCATTTCTGACATGACCTCCATGTGTCATGTGAATGCCTCCAGTGTCTCTTGGCTGATAATGCTACCTAAGTTTATCTCTCAATCTCTCTAGTATATGACGTTCACATAAGTGCACATTTCGTCATGTTATGCTCCTTTAAATTTATCGTTGTTTCTTTTCTAAAAAGGATGAGCCCAGCTATTTTAGCACAGTGGGCAAACATACCTCATTCAACACAGAACTACTTCTCCCTTGAAACAAATCTTGCTTTCTATGGAGTTTGCTTAAGTTATCCCTACTGGTTGGGGTAAATATTTCTTAGGTTTTGGAAGGACTATGCCTTGATCAGATTTTGCTTCCTTCACCCATCAACAGCTGTGATTTCAGGCCATTGTGTGTGGTTGGGTCATACAAAATTTCAATTCTAGTTTGCTCTCTTTCTTCTTCATTGGAGGTATAGTATAAATAGTACACTCATTCCAATGCATTGCATAATATTTGGATTTATTCATAGTTTTAGTAAATATTTGTCAAATACAATGATAAAATTTGTTATACATATACAGAATCAAGTCATCTGATGAAAAAAAAATGGAGAGAATAGTATAGGAAAGAAAATTTCCCAAAGCTTTCAGAAACAAGAGCACATATTACACAGATAGTCTGAATTTATGTCCTGTCCATTAAAAAGTTTCAAATTGTGTCTAATGATACTCCACTAACAGCACTCAAGATGATTCTGAAAACATTAAAGATTTTGGACAGAATCAGACATCTGGCTTGAAATAATTCCAGTGGGATATGGGTAGGCAATCTCTTTGAAGTAAAAAATGTTTATGCAACAAAATAGAATTATCAAATGCCCTCCCTCCTGCCCAAGTGTGGCTGTAGCCAAAACCAAGTAATGTGAAAGGAAAGAAGTAAAGCCGCAATTTTCTCAGTGGATTATAAACCTAGGATGGGTCCTGTTTCTCAGCAATGCATTTTTTCACTAGTGTTATCATTTATACAAAACAAGAAGAGAGAAACAGAATCATAATACTCCCGCTTGTTATTCTTGAAAAATTTCATTGATTTGAATAGAATCCAACGTAAAAGCGAGGTTCAATTAATAAATACATATCATTTCTACGTATTTATTTTCTTATTTTTTGTTAAGTACACCTCGGTGGACACCTCAAATGATTCATTTATTAAAACTGCTTAAGATTATGAATGGCATGAAGAGTCATTTCTGTGGAGGAGCTTTCCTTATTTGCATACCTAATGACACTTCTCTTTAGCAAAGATACTTCTGAGAGGTAAAAAGTGGATAACATATAGAAATTATAAGCTTCAGCAGGATCCTTTAATCTCTCTCAGTCTCCTTTCTGTTCACTATAGAATCTGGATCATGATGCCTCTCAAATTATTGTATAGACAGTCTAAATTTATTTTATCTTATTTTCTTCTCTTCCTGTCTTTAAAGTATTCATTGTTGGATATAACCTTGAAACCATTATCCATTTTCAATTTCCTATACAGCAAAGTATAAATTGAAGAATTTAAATGAGGAGAAATCCAACACAGACATACATCTATGCACTCAGTATTTCAGGTTTTGATGTCTCCTATAAACTATCTTTTGAAATGGTATTTATTTCAAAATGGTACTTATGAGCACATAGTAAACCAGGCCCATTTGCTCACTATAGGAAAATATTGAAAGAAAGAAAGAAAAAAGATTACCTTTTGAAGTGCCAAAAATATTTTATATTTCTTAACATTATATTTGGAGCACTGACATTAAGACAGAATTCTTGTAAAAATGTTGTAATCACTATTTCCTTAGTTCAGTGTTATTATCATTATAAGCCATGAATATTCTACTACTCCAGAAACAGCCATTATTTTCAAGTAGAAAAAAATCTGCCAACATTTCATTAAGGAAGTGAGCTCTAGAGAACAATTTAAACACTGCTCAGTTGTAAATCCAGATGCTATTTTAGGAATGATATTTAAGTTTGGCCCACAGTATCTAGAGGATTTTTTTCTGACTCCATCATGACATGTAGAACCGCATTGATTCCTTCTAAAAGATTCGTTTCTGCTAAAAAAGCAAACATCATAAGTCACTATCAGTCTCATTAACTTACATTTAATGATTAAGGCAAATCTCCACAATTTATTCATTACTCATGTATTTTCAGGATGACAGATAAATGGTTGTTTTCATTGTTTACAATGTGATCAATTTTTATATTGCTAAACCATAATATACATGCACAAAATATTTCATAGTGTGGGGTACAGATGAAAAATGAAGAGAGTGTGCTAATGCTCTTATATTCCATTCCAATGGTTATTATTATTATTATTATTATTATTATTATTATCATTTTCTTTTCTTTTTGGTGGAACCAGAGATTGAACTCAGGCCCTTGTGCTTGCCAGGCAAGTATTTATTCTACTGAGGTATCTCCCCAGGCCTTCAATGGTGAGTATTATGAATTGAATTATTTTCATCGAGTGTAGAAGCAACCTCAGATTTCTCACAAAATACTTATTTTCCAGGTATGGAGGCACACCTCTGATATCTCAGCACATGGGAGGCTGAAAGAGCTACATAAAGTCCAGCCTAGCTACATAGTGAATCCAAGGCCAGTGTGAAGTATAAAGTAAGACAAGATTCTGTCTCAAAACCCAAAACAGAAAAGGATCTCTAGCAAGGCACTGTCAAACAGTGGAAACTCCTTGAGTACTGAGAGTTCATTTTTGCTCTAATAATATAGCACAGCAGATTTGTAAGACTTTTAAATTCTAGTTAACTGTGAAACTCTGAGTAATAACGCAGGGGACATTTTCAGTATTATAGTTGGCTCATTTATTTTCTGATTTATCAGGGTTTTTTTTTTTTTTCTTTGCACGAGTGCAGGGAGATAGCTCAATAGAATTAGTACCTGCCTGCCAAGTGCAAGGTCCTGAATTTAATCCCTGGTACCGAAAAAAAAAATTTTTTTCACAATTATTATGTGTTAAATTTTGGTGAAAATACATGTTATTGGGATCTATGCAATCCTTGTGTTAGTCTCTTTCCCTTTAATGGGACAAAATAACTACAACTTTTAACTAAAGGGAGAAAAAATTTACTCAGCCCATTGTTTCAGAGAGCTTAATCTATGTTTTTTGGACTTCATGGTAAAAAACGGCTTGGTCAAATGATGTCACAAAGAAAAATTACTCACCCTACAACATTCATGAAGCACAAAGAGAAAAAAAAGGAGCTAAGAACAAGAATATACCCTTCCAGGTCGTAACCTTAGTGACCCAAGCCTACCACCTAACACAACACTCAACTATGTATTTATCAGGAAATCAAACCACCAATGAATATCTATGGCTCATTCACCTTCCAAAAGACCCATCTTCCAAAATCACATGAAAATTTTGGAGGACATTTTAGATTTAAAGCATAAAGTCCCCAAGACAAGACCTAGTCATTTTATTTTATATGAGATTGGAAAGTTGAAATTACACAGAAGATAGTTACCAAGATCCTACTAGTAGCATATAACAAAATTGACACTCGTAAATTATTTTCCTCAAAACGTAGTTCAAGACACGCATTTGTACTTAGTGAAGGATTATCCCCAAAGAGGGAAACATACGTACTTAAATGGGCTTTTTATTTTAATGACTTTGAGTATTTGTCCTGTTTAATAATAATACACAAAGAATTTTAAAGACGGTTGTTTAGGTTCTAGGGATATATGTTCAATGAGAGTAGTGACAATATGTATGGCATAGTTCTGTTCTGAGGACTAGGTGGTTTAGTATCTTTAAAGTGTTTATGAGCAATACGCACACAGAAAATTTTGCTCATAAACTTAGATATTAAAACTTAAATAGGATCTAGAAATATTTTTAGAGAAGTAAATAATATCTATCCTAGGAATATCCTTGAGAGAAAAATTTAAAATGTGACAATTGTAAATTTATATACTGCTCTATAAAATAAGTAAATGAGTTGCTTTACTATCTCATCATGTTCAACAACCAATGTGTATTAAAACATAAGCAATCTGGGCATGACTGTGCATTCCTAAAATGTAAGCATTTGTGGAGGTTAACAGTTGCAATGTTGAGTCTGGCTTGGTTAATTTACAACTCAGCAAGGCCTTATTGCAGAAAAGAAGGAGAAAGAAAGAGAAGAAGGAAGAAGAAGAAGAAGGAGGAGGAGGAGGAGGAGGAGGAGGAGGAGGAG
>PVJA010004211.1:0-62184 GCA_004027025.1 Myocastor coypus | reverse complement strand
GAAGAAGAGGAAGAAGGAGTGGAGGAAGAGGAGGAAGAGGAGGAGGAGGAGGAGGAGTAACTGAGTGCAAAGTTTAATTTCCAGGATCACAAAACAAAACAAAAATAACTCCACAACTATCTATCGGTTAACAAAGAAGAAATTGCAGGAACTGTTTTCAATTTTATAATGCTCATCTATGTAAGTCCTGAAAAAAGCATTAAAGGTATTATAGATATTTCTATTCAATGCATTAGCAAATTAAGAATGACCCTAGTACTCTTCAGTGTGTATACTGAATACTCTGATCCCATATTTCTTAATTTAGTTACTGTTAATATTTTAAATGAGATATTTATTGTGAAGCTCTCCCAATAGTGCCAAACATCTCCTAGAGGGTGATTGAAACCCAGGAAAGAACTGGTTTCTGTCAGTGGGAAAAGATGGGAGAATAAAAAGACAACCTGTAAAATTTGGAAAGAAATAGAAACTATTTTCAGATAGTACAATTGATGTGATCAGTGAAAATGTGTTGCATAAAAGTATCAGAATCACTTACTAGTTTGGTCACTAAACAAAAGCTGTATAGCACTTGGGAATGTATTTGTGAAGAAAATATTTGTTTATTTATTTATTCATTTATTTATTTTGTATAAGGTCTTACTATGTAGATCAGACTCATAGTGATCCTCCTGTCTCAGCCTCCCCAGAGCTGGGATAACAGGTGTGCACCAACACGCTGTTTCTGGGCCAGCACCATATGCCAAGAGTTCTGGATCCAGCACCGCATGCAGTACTGGGGATAGAACTTAGGTCCTTGCACTTGCCAAGCAGTCACTTAGACTGCCAAGGCATCTCCTCTGCCCCCAAAATAGCTGATATAAAGACAATGATTCTATCCAAATAATTTGCAAATTCAAGGAAAATCTAACAAACATAACATACACATATAAAATTAAACTTGGGAACATATTGCAGTTATTGCTAAGAACATTTTAAGAATGATCAAGGATGGATGGGCGATCAAGGACCAATGTTAACCTGACTATAGCTCAGCATATCGCATTAAACTATATTGAGTAATATAGTTTTACATTAATTAATTAAATTGATACATATTACCAGATGATAGTGGGTTACATGCTGAAGATGTCAAAGACACAAGGCACACATTATATGCTTTAATTCCTATGAGATAAATAGTGTGTCCATGTCATCAGAAACAGAACACATTAGTAGTTGCAAAGGTCGAGGGTTAGGAAAAAATGGAAAGTTACTGCCAATTTGTTTTCTTATTTATTTCTTTATTTATTTGTATTTAGTATTTTGATTTTATTTTTTATTATGGCCGGCTCAGCCTGGCCTGGGGGCAGGGCTGGCGTAGCATGTGATGCCAGGGATCGAACCACGGTCCCTGTGGCCACCCAAGCTTTCCTAAGCAAGTGGTTTAGACTGCTGAGCCATCCTGGCAGCCCCTCAGTTTTTTTTCAAAATGATGAAATTATTCTGGAATCAGATACTGAAGATGTTTGTTCTACTGTGAACATACCAGGGAAAACTGAGCTACTCACTCTAAAAGGGTGATATATCTGGTATCAAATTGTATCAAAATGGAGCTGTCATATAAGAATGAAAAACAATACAAAATTTGCTCAGAAATGGACAAATAGATCATGAAGCATGCCTAATAATATAATAAATATATATTTTGTTATTTCATGTGTTATAAACTTTACATATATATTTATCTCGTAGGAACCACATATATCAAAGGAGAGATATTAACAATTGTGTGTTTTCCATCCACTGAGGTACATATAAAATTACAATGTATTATGCTGTGATAATTACTAACTCTCTTGAGAAAAACAAAATTGCTTGTGTATTTTTATGACCCACAAATAAAAGTTCATATTAGACCAAAATATTTTTTTAAAAACTTGACTCCCTGGAATAAGAAAAAAGAAGCATTAGCTTACGTGCTGTAGGAATTTGTGGTTCTTCATCATATGTCACAGAATGAAAAAATGGAAAATTTAAAGTTGACAGTCTCATTTTCTTCTGTATATCCCATTAATCAGTAAATTTCAGTTTACACTACGCATTCATATGCATGTGTGTATTTGAGTGTGCAGATGTGTGGCACTTGCAATGTGTGTGAGGGTGCAGACACAGATAGATTTTTGGAAAGTCCAAACCATGCCCCCACCCGGCTGAATACCACCCAGTAATCAAGCTGATTCATAAATGAGCATACATGCTGTACAGAACACAGCTAGATGGCAGAGGAAAACAGGATATGAAGTAATTTATATTTATTTGATTTTATTAAAATTTTAAAGCTACATTATATTATTATCACGCTTTTTAAAAGCATACTTAAATAAGGTTTCAGTGTAGATAAAGAAGGAAAGAAAGCTTCTGAATAATGCTTTAGGACTTGACTTCTGGAATGTCTGACTGAGGCACATTTGATTTGAAATTAAAGCAAGAGCAACACACTTGCCATCTTTCCCAGAGGTGTTTTTGTTGTTGTTGTTTAGAACAATGTGTCTGATAAGTCTTCAAGCTATGTGTCATCAGATTTTTTTCCCTGATTGGTGAAATAATTGGAAACAAGTCAGTGTGATGCGTGCTTTATCACTACTGTCAGAATTTGCTGATTGCATAAATGTGATTCATGTAATTACTTTCCCCGATCTCTTTACTTCCTTTGTCTTTCTGTGACTTCATCCATCAACACAGTGCTATTCCACCACATTCTGGGGAATATTTACCTGGAACAGAAAACTCTTTCATTTTTAAAATGAGAAATACTAACTTTCTTCACTCACATTAAGCTTGTTGATGCATTTTCCTCTCATTTTCTTTGCAGACTGGAAAGATAACATCAAGAGCAACGTGATGACAGCATAGATATACCAGAGATAGAGTTTAAGGAGAGCGTTAGTAAATGGCTCAAATACACAAAATTAGAAACTGAGAAAGTACGATGTGAACCTAAATTCCTGGAACCCTGTCCCATTTACTCTGTTGGCCTAAGTGACACCTCCGTGGTATATTTGAATCTACACGTGAAAACCTATCAGCAGTGCCTCTGACCTATGCTTGTCTTTCCTGATTTTACCAACAACAAAGTTTCACAACATGGAGTTGATAGGAATACTGAACTCAGACTCATGTCTCAGCCCTGTTGCCAGGCATCCAGCTAATGCTGACAGATGCCCCAAATTTCATTTGGTTCACTTAATTTTAGTTCAATATCTTTATATTTGTATGAGACTCAAGACAGTAGAGGAAAATCCATCCAGTTTGCAGACAGTCATAGACAATGATATCCTGAAGACAACAATAATTAAGTGCTATGTACGCAAGGAATGTATAAAATCTGTCCTGGTTTCCATTATAGTTACACACATACACACACATGCACACACACACACATATACACACACACACACCTACATATATGACTAATACATACCTGATAACGTAGGTCTATATCATGAAACTTTTATGTTGAGAACATAACAATACAATAAATAAAAGGTTGATTCTGAATTGAACTGTTCACTTTTTATTTTGAAGTTCATCCAAAGGTTGTGCTTATATATACTAAAATTTCACACACAAGGTAAAGATCTTACTCCATGCAATGATTAAATGACATAATTCAGTGAGAATAATTCACATAAAATTAGAAAAACAAGACTAATGTTTGAGGTGTTCATATATAGAACAGGAAAGTGTCAGACCTGCATTCTTGTCTATATGAGCATGTTCAGATGTTCCATAGAGGTTTTGCTGATTTTATTGAAGAATTTAGAGTGCTATATTAAATGATAAAGAAAAATAGTAATTACTAACCTATTGGTTTAGTCTTAAGAATAGCTATTTAGTGACTAAGTGGCCACATGTCACTATTTCTTGCTTCTCTGTGATTGTTAAACAATTATTACAAATAAATTTTTATTTTAGTCACATGTGACATAAAGTTTATTCTATATCTGAAGTTAAAGTTTATCTGTCAAACACGTTTTCTGCAATATTATGGGCTTTTTATGTATTTAGAACAGGATCTCACTACACAGATTGGACTCATAATGATCCTCCTGTTTTCAGCTGTCAAAGTACTGGGATTGCAGGTGCATGCCACCATGCCCAATTTCAAACACTGGCTCAGCAGTATAGTTTTTAAAATACTCATTTTCAGGGTAGCCAGATAGCTCAGTGCACAAGAGCGACTGCTTAGGCAGAGCCAAGTGGCCGGGGGTTTGTGTTTGCCTCGCCCCTGGGACGCCCTGAGACCAAGATTGAGACTGAGCCTGGTGGAATGCCCCTGTAATCCAGTGCTTGGGAGGCTGAAAACAAGAGAATCACTGTGAGTTCGATCTACCACAGTAAGAATCAGCAAACACTGTACTAAATACAGTATAATAGTACTAAATACATACATATATATATATATATATATATATATATATATATTCATTTTCTCTTTTCAGTATCCTGAAGAAAATAGATCTTTTCCCAGTACTTCCCATCTAAAGATCAAATAAGGCTTGCTTTTAAAAAGTAGTTCATGTGCTTATAATAAGTAATTTCATTTCATGGAATTATATATATACTTTAATACACTTTCTATCTTTTTATTTCTTTCCACATCAAGAAAGAAACCACAGTGCACAGTGGGGAAAAGGAGAGCATCATGTATACTACTCACAGCTGTACTGTCTTTATATCCAGGCGGTGCCTTACTAAGGAGATACTCTTGACCTTGAATAATTTCCTAAATTTAAAACAATTCAATCAATCAATATTTTCCCTAAAATCTCCATTATCCTTAATTGTTTTGAAAAGATATAATAAATATAATTATTATTTAATACAAAATTGAGACAACCTGAAGCCCATCTCCATTCCAAGCTGCCTGGGACACTGGAAAGCCATACTTCATGTAAAGAAAGACACAGATGAGACTTAGCTGCTGTGTCTTGAACTGTGTCTGCCCACCAGCACAGGACATGACTTCTCCAATAAGAACCAAGCAGGAGCATATGTTTTGAAATGCTGGAACAAAGGAACTGCCTGGCAAACAAGTTCTGCATCCAGAACTTGAGTTTTGAAAACATGACTGCAAGGGTTACCACGGACACAGTAGAGAATGAAGGTGGGTAAAAGAAGAGTCACACTCGTGCTGTAGAGATCAGAGAGGGAGGCATCAGCCTGCTCTATGTTGTTAAATTGCTGAGTACTGGATGGAAGCAGAGAACAGCAACCACGCTCTTCCTATTTATGATTTGTTTACTCAATGCCAACATGTTCCTTAAGTAACCCCGGTTTTACTAACATTTGTTAGTGGAAATTCAATGCTAGTTCTAAGCCTCAACATCAAACTTTTGTACATAACTTAGATTTTTTTTTTTTTTTTATCTTTTTGAGACAGGGTCTCGCCGTACAGTTGAGGCTGGCCTTGAGCTCAGTTTTGTAGCCCAGGCTGGTCTCGAACTCTCACTGATCCTCCCGCCTCAGCCTCTTGAGTGCTGGGATTACAGGCGTGCACCACCACGCCCGGCTATAACTTAGATTTCTTAAAAAAATATTTTGATGCAACCATGAAAGCAAGAATTAAAAAGAGAAAAGAGCCAGTGAGCAAAACAAAAATTTGAAAAAGCACTTCTCTTGGAGTCTGATTTAAAATAATCATTTTCACTAGGGAATTCAGCGTTCACTACAATATATCAAAGATTCAGCACTAATTTATTTTTTTTCAGGGAATCACTGAAGTTATCTTGCTATGACCAGGTGTTAGGTTGGGATTGAGTTTTTATGTGTGGTCAATAATCTTTTTTTTTTTTTTTCCTGTTGGCTTTTGTCTTCTGAACATTTGTCAGAGAGAATAATAGACACACACACAGGTAATAAAAGACAAATGACTATCCATGAAGGGACCCAGAATTGAATCTGGGAGCATTCTCTGCCAGCATTTCACTCAAGTCATCCCAGCAAGAACACAAAGAGCCCATGGGCCGTTATATTCTATGGGCTCAGCAAAAACAAATGATTACTAATGTCCTTTCCCTTACACTTCAGATTATTTGAGAGTTTATAATGAGCTACATAGAAACTACATTATTGAATAACTGTTTGAGGGAGTGACTATCATTGGATATTACAATGATTGAATGTATACACTGAAAAGAACAGGGAGAAGAAATAGCTCAAGCTTTCATAATGAAAAGAAAATGCAAGGGTTATTTTTTAGAAAGAAGACAGAGTTAATAACTATGGAAGGATAGCTAGGGAAAGAAATTGATTTTATGGACATTCTGTTAAAATATGCTTTTCAATTCCATTGTTTATCAAGATCATAAAAAGCCAATATAGTCTTGGTATTTATTTTAAATTTACTTAAATTCATTTAAAAAAACATCATGAAGATGATTTGTGACCTTAGACAGTACTGCAATCAAATCATTGTGTGAACGTTTGACTTCTAAATGCCTTTTCTTTTTGTAGGATTTGTTAACACATTAATTTACACGACTACATTAAACTGTATAATTGCTGTTATACTCTCCAATCAGTTCTAATTATTCCAGTACCAGTTATTTTATTTGTGGTAATTCTCCTTTGTTTTCTTTTTTGCTGAAGACTTTGCCACTCCCCAAACAACGTGTTATGCATAAACACGGACTGATAGGAAGCATAAAGAGGCATTATCCGTACAGCTCCTGCGTCTAGCTCTGCTTTCATGACATTGGCATAAGAAATCTCTGAGAAGACTCACTAATGAGACAATTTAATGGATTCCTTCTGATTCCCATCCTTCTAGTGCTCTCTGTAGCATAATAGGCTTGTGAGGCAGTGGAGGAGGAATATCCTCTCTCTGGCCATCTCTGCTTGGGTTTTTGGGGCTCTGTTGCAGATTTATTTTCACTTCATCTCTCTGTCTGCTTCAGAGACACTTCTTTCTAACGCCTTTACATAAAAACATACACTAGGGTTCCCCATTATTTTCTTTGTCTGTATTAGTTTGCTTGGCTATACATCTTTTAAGTCTCCATATTCCAATGATCACTCTTGAGTTTTCTCCTATAAGCCTCCGTGTTTTTTTTTTCCCTAAATCTTACAAAAATTATTTCAAAATATATATGTGAAAAATATCATGTATTTCTCTTAAGCAATTCACTTTTTCCCATCACTGTCTTAGTATGTGAAGGCTGCCATAACAAATCACCTCAGACTGAGCAGCTTATAAAGAACAGAAAAAGTGTTGCTTGCAGTGCTAGAGGCTGGCGATTTCCATATCCAAGCACCAGAAGATTCCGTGGTTGGTGAAGGCCTGTCCCTCCTACTTAGTATCTATTTTGGGTCCTCACCTGGCAGAAAGGACAAATAAGTCCCCTCAGTGCTCTTTCAAAGGCCGTTAATTCAACTCCAGGGGGCTCTATTTTCAGGGTCCAGTCACCTTTCTAAACTTTCAACTCTTAATACAACGAATTTGGGGATTAGATTTCAGTGAGCAACTTTTTGGCGGTGCATTAGTCTTTGGACTTCAGCCTCGAACAACGCCCAGACCAACTTCTCTCCCCTATCCAAGAGTTATCGTCAACTTCATCTCCCTCATCGTAAGCTTACAGTCGTCCTTGACTCTGCCTTTTCACATGTATGATTCAATCACTTGCCAAGTCCTACTGACTTTATAAACTAATATAAAACATTTAGCCTTGCTGTATATGCCAGGGTTACTTTTAGCCTTCTGCATGTATATTACGATTTACATACTCGAAAGGCGACAATGTTTTACGTAACAAGAGACTTCCTGTCTCTATAGCTCAAGCCCAATCAATAGTTTGTTACCATATCAAGACTCTTTTGGACATGATATATATACATATACATATATATACATATATATACATATATATATATATATATATATATATTTTTTTTTTTTTAAAGAATTTTATTTATTTTATTTATTCTTGTTTCAGAATCTTTATTTGTTTATTCACTCATTTTTATGGCCGGCTCAGCCCATCCTGAGGGCAGGGCTGGCGCAGCATGTGGTGCCGGGGCTCGAACCGCGGTCCCTGAAGCCACCCAAGCTTTCCCAAGCAGGCACTTTAGACCACTGAGCCATCCTGCCAGGCCCCATGATATATTTTTTAAAGTCTGTTTTTGTTTTTCTTTTCCTCAGCATTCCTTTTTTTTTTTTTTCAATATTGCTCTGAACTTTTCCAAAATGACATTGTGCCTTTGTGACTGAACTGTGAGTTCTTTCATAGTATGTGCCATAACTCATTCATCTCTGCATATCCTCTAACATGGAATACAAGTTTCTGTAAGCTGCAGTGATTAATAAATACAGGCATAGTCATTTTTCTTGTGACATTGTTATTATTGTTGGTTCAAAGGGCCTAGTCAATCTGCAAGGCAGCTTTATCATTTATCTCCAGCCCCATTGTAATGCTTTAAATGAATAATTACACAGAGCATTTAAAATGATTAACTTGTACATAGTAAGTAATAGATAAATGTATTGATTTAATTTTGATTTAGTAAATTTCATAATCTGTTTATCTGAAGGAGAAGGATAACATCACTAAAAGCAGAAGGGAAGAAACAAATGACTGACAAAGACTAGCAAATCCTCATACCACCGCCATGATGTGGGCATTATTATTCTAATTTTACACATGAGGGAACTCAGGATTATATGGTATTAATTTCTCTCAGGTAATAAAATTTAGATCCAGGATGTTTTCAAATATTAAGGCTTGTCCTGTGCTCTAATTGACAAATTTAGAAACCCAGAGCAATGCATACAGATGCTTTTTCAAGAAATTCTGTAATCCAAAGGATTTTGTAATAAAAGTGACGAGTCTTTTGCCTTAACCCTCCAAGCCCTGAGGCAGCCATTCTTACATATTTCTCTTTTGAGCTACGATGGTGGCTAAATCCTTTCTCTAGGTAATACACATGTGTCCTTCTTGATGGGTTATGCACAACAGATGACCATTTTATCTTGTAAGCCCTGAGTAGCCACTCTGCTTCTGAAAGGAAGGATGCCTAGTGGAAGGCCTTTTATAATAGCTACTGAAACAAGGCAAAGTAAGATTCCTGTGATCCAGAGTTCCACTGCCTTTTCCTTACTTTCCACTGTCTGAGACAAACTATTCAACACTCCCAACTTAAAAGAGAAGACATTCTTAGTGTTTCATGGTGTCAGTCTATAGTTAGTTGGCTGGCCCTGTGGTAGCAACAGGGTAGCAGAAGGAATGCTCAACCCTCGGCACCAGGAAGTCGAGGGAACCCAGGTGAGTGAGAGAAAGGAGTACACTTTCTCACGTCTGAGCCCAGCGACCCGCCGCCCACGGGGCCCTCCTACAACACCAACGTTCTTATGGGGGAGTCCAGTGCAGAGGAGAGCCTGCCCAGGGTCCAGTCACCTTTGAGACATATGGGACTTTGAGGGGGACTTTTAGGTCTAAAATGTAATATGCTACATTGGATTTTTAATTCTTTTTTCAATTTATTTATTTATTTTTTCTTGTACCGGGGATTGATCTCAGGACCTTGTGCTTACCGGGCAGGCACTTATTCTACTGAGCTATCTCCCCAGCAATTTTTTTTTTTTTATTAGTACGTTTACAGTATAGAATGGTCCAAGTGAGCATGGAGGATTTGTTCAGGTGCATAACACAGCTTTAGTTCTTTTCTGGTGGCATTCTCCTCCCTCCCTCTAGAACTTTGTGTCCCTTACCCTGCCCAGTTTACAAAAGCTCTCTGACATAACTGTATCAAGCTATGTACCAGGATGTTTATTGTTACAATTTCTGTGATGGAGAAAACTGGAAACAAATTCAATTCCAACTCCCTACAAATTAAAATTGTTGATACTTTTTGCTGTCAGCTTGTTTGGTTAATTACCTTTCTTTTCAATTTTAGAAACAGAATCAATTTTTATAATAATCATAGCTATCACAAATATTTTAGCTGAATGACTACTAATTAACTTTTATATGTTCTTCCTCTATTGGAATTTTTTCTCTTCTAATCTAATTTATCCGTTTTGCCTCTCTCTCTCTCTTTCTTTCTTTCTTTCTCTCTCTTTTTCCTTTCTTCCTTTCTCTCTCTCCCTCATTCTCTCTCTTTTGTGTTTAGTACAGAGTCTACAGGGTCTCACTACACAGATCTGACTGGTAATGATCCTTCTGTTTTTCAGCTTCCCAAGTGCTGGGATTGCAGGCACCTGATACCACACCCAGACTGTGTTGCAGTCTCAGCGCACTCTGTGGGCAGAGCTGACACAGAATGCTGGGGATAGAAACCTCGTCCCTGTATCTGCCTATATGAGAGCTTTAATCTGCTGAGCTATCTTGCCAGCCCTTGCCTTCTGTTTTATGTTCCCTGTTAAGATGGCCTTTCTTATCTCAAAGATAGTCTCACACATTCTTTATTCTCTTCATTATTTTGTTTTGATTTTTTCAGATACCTGGAATTCTTATTTATGGTATCTTTCTTATAAAAGGATAGGTAGCCTGTTTATAATTATTTCTCAACTTTCAATACTTTTTCCAACTTAGATCTTATTTAGCATGGAGTCTGCATCCTCTAGCATATTTGATCCCCACTACCTCACTCTCTTTCTTATAAGGAGAAAGAAAATAAAGTTGCTGGCAATGAATTGTCTTACCTTAGGTAGTAGTTGATACGATGTGTCAAATTGGCTGAATGACTCAGCAGCCCGGTTCCCTGTTGGTGGGAGCCCCACTCTGGGGTACAATTGGTTCTTCCCTGGAGTGTGACCAGGGCCCACCTAGGATATGATTGGATTTCTCCCTAGAGTGGGATCAAGGGCCCATCCTGGGGTATGATTGGTTCCACCCTAGGGTGCAATGAGCCCACGTCAGAATGACTAAGCACAAAAAGACTTTTTAAAGGGCTGAAGGATGAGTCAACACTTCACTTCGTTGAAGAAGCTTCGGTCTTCGCATTCAGACTGGACTTCATCGTCTGGCTTGCAGCGCAGACTCTGCAGCCTCCAGCTTAGATCTTTCGCCATCCGTCACAGACTCTTCAGCGTCCATCTACAGATACTTCAGTCTTCCATTGCAGACCCATCAGCCGACAGAGACTTAGACAGAGTGCTGCAGTGAAGTCCAGGCCTCGGAATTGAGTTCTTCAGTCCGGAGCATGCAGACGCCCTGTGCGCGCTTCCTCATCTGACTCTGTGGCTGACTATTGTAAGCCAAGCTTATAATTTCTTATAGATTGTCTATTTTGTGTTAATATGCATTCCTTATATTATATCTATTCTGTTCCTCTAAGCAAAACCCTGACCAATACAGCTTAGCTGGATTGCATGCTTTGCTGCTGCTGTTTGCTTTGCCTTTCTGGAGCTAGATCTCCTCAGGGACTCTGTTGGACAGATTTTATCTGCTGACTTTCTTCATGTTCTAGAGAGCATTCTCTAGTGCTCTCTTTTCCATTTGCTTCAGGTAGGTGTCCAGACTTCAACACAATGAGCAGTTTTGTAAAATAAACATTGGTGATGTTTGTCCACATTTCTTTAATATCGTTTCAAGGAAACTGTAGACAGGGGGTGCATGTGTGTGTGTAGTCCGGTAACTTCTAAAAGATCTACACAACTTTTTAATAGTTTCATTGTCTCTTAAGGTCCATCGGATTTTTCTATGGTCTTCCTGAAGAAAAAAAAATCATTAGATGTGTTAATGTAGTTAAATAAAATATCTTCAAGTTTCAAGGACTTTAAAACTAATTGTTGCTCATTGGGAAAATGTAAATTTTTCTTTTCTGGAGTGGTTTATCTTTATATTTTTACTGCTATTCTTATTTTTTAAAGACAATAACAATAGTAAAAGAAATATATTGAAAATGATGCAGAATTTCATTAAATAAAATAATAGGAATTCAATAACAGTTGTTTTATTGCATAATGTTGTTTTTAAATCAGTTGCTTAGATTACCACATATAAGCATGAAAAATTGGTAAACAAAAAAGTTATAAGAAATTAAAATGGAGAAGAAATATTTAGGCATTGAATAAACCAGCACAAATCAGCAGTACAGTTATCCATGAAACCCTGTATGTATGCATAAATATCACTTTTTTCCTTTTTTTTTTCTTTTTCTCATTCTAGTTGCCCTTTTAAATAGTCTTTCCCTTTCACTGTATTTATGATACTTTCAGATTTTACTTGTTCATTCAGGTACTTATACTAGCAAGATAATACAATGTTTACTCGTGGAGATCTGATTCATTTCACTTAAGTATAGCTTCTACTTGCATCCATTTGCATATAAAGGCCTCAGGTTTATCTTTTTTATATCTGAGTAATACTCCATTGTGTAAAAGTACCTCTTCTTTACTAATTCCTCAGGTGATGAATATTTGAGTTGTTTCCAAGATTTAGTTCTCATAGTTTACATTACTGTACACATGGGTACATATATATTGCTGTGTTATGTCTTCAGTTATTTTGGAAAAATACCCAAGAGGGGAATAGCTGGGTTAAATGGGGCTTCAAATCATAGCTTTCTGAGGAATCTTCACACTGATTTTCATAGTGGTTGCAACAGTTAATATTCCCACCACAATGGTTCCTTTTTCTCCACAGCCCCTCCAGCATTTATTATCAGTAGATTTCCTGACTATAGCCATTCTTTCTGGGGTGAGGTGGAATCTTAATGTTCTTCTAATTTACATTGCTCAAGTGATAAATTACGCTGAACATTTATTCATATATATATATATATATATATATATATATATATATATACTTTTTTTTTTTTATCTGAGAAGTCTGTATTCATCTTAGATGCTAACTTCTGATTGGGTCTTTGACAGTGTAGGGCCTGATTTTTTTTTTGAAAAAATTTTATATGCTCTAGCTGGAAGTCCTTTGTCTGAGGGACAGTTGGCTAAATATTTTTCCCGATTTGTGGGTTTTCTTTTTCTGTTTTCTTTTGACACACAGAAACTTTTCAATGAGATCCCAGTTGTGGATTCCTTTGAGTATTTCCACTAATTTTGTTTCTTGTTCATGTACTGTCTACCTCCTCCTATGTCTTCAAGATTTCTACCTACTCTCTTTTTTTCTTTTTTAATTGAGGGAAAGCTCTACAGGGTGTGCAAGGTCTCACTACTAGATTGGACTCATAGTGATCTGTCTGTTTACAGCCTTCCAAGAACTGGGATTACAGGCATGCAACACCATGCCCAGTCTCAATTGCCATCTCAGCTCACCCCAGGGGCCAGGCCGGCATTGCAAGGATTGAGCCCCTAACACCTACCCCTGCTTATAGGTGCTTTAATCCACTGAGCTATTTGGCTAGCCCCTTATATGTTCTTTCTATTCCAATAGATTTAGTGCTTCTGTTTTACTATCTACATCTTTGATCCATTTTGACTTTAGTTTAATGAATCTTGACATACATAGGTCTAATTTTAGCCTTTCACATGTGAAAAGCCAGTTTTTCCAGCACTAATTTTTTTTTTTTTTCTATTGTGACTCGCTCAGCCTGCCCTGGGGATGGGACGGACACAGTATGTGGAACCAGGGATCAAACTGTGGTGCCTGTGGTTGCCTAAGCTTGCCTGAGCGGGTACTTTAGACCACTAAGCCATCATGCCATCCCTCCAGCATCATTTCTTAAACAGACTTTCTTCCCGTGAACATATTTGACCCCTTGGTCAAAGGTTAGGTAGCTGAGTGGTTTATAGCTATGTCTGCATATTCTAATCTCCTCCATTGATCATTAGGTCTGATTTTTTTTTTTTGGCCTTGTGCCATCCTGATTTTCATCACAATAGTTTTGTAGGATAACTTCAAGTCAGGGATTGTAATACTTCTGTAGGAAAATTTCATGTCAGAGATTGTAATGCTGTCTGCCTTTCCTTTGATACCCAGGATTGCTTTTGCTATTCTAGGTCTCTTTCAGTTCCAGATGAATTTTAGGAGTATTTTCTCTAGATCTGTGCTGTATACTAGTGGTGTTTTAACCACCATGTTATTGAATCTGCATAACAATATTGGGAGTATAGCTATTTTTACAATGCCATTTCTTCCGATCCAGAAGCAAGGAATATCTTTCCATTTTCTGATATCTTCTTCCATCTGTTTTTCAAAGTACTGTAATTTTCATCATGTAAGATTTTACTTCACTTCTTATGCTTATTCCTATTTATTTCATTTCTTATGTTATTGTCAAAGGTATGGTTTCCCTAATTTCTCTTTTGTTACAGTCATTGTTTGTGTACAGAGATGCTATGGATATTTGAGTGTTGACTTTGTATCTTGATACTTGATTGAATTTGATTATTAAACCTCCAAGTCTCTTGCCTGGCATTTTGGATTCTTCTATGTACAGTAGCATTTTACCTGCAATTAGACAAGCAAGAGAAATAAATGTAATCTGTTTCCTTAATGACAACCTTACATATTTTAATCTGGATTCAGTTAGAATTTTTATTTCAAAAGTACTCATCTCAAAGGTTTTAAAATTAACCAAAACTGTGTATCTCTAAAGAGCACTGCATATATCTTGAAGAAATATAAACTTAGTCCACCTAGGGTCTTTACAAAAATAATTCACACTGCATCTTCTTAATTTAGCTTTCTTATCCTTCTAACTCGTTTCCCCTGTGTTGCCCATTCATTCGCTTGTGTCTGATTCCTCCATCTCTACTCCTGCTTGGGATAACAATGCCCCTGGTGACAGCTATGACACTGTCACTGTCATCACCATGAGATATGCTGTTCTAACCTAAGTCACTTCAGCAACTTTCTTTTCTTTTCCCATTCTCTAGTGACTCTCACCACTGTAATCAAGGGCCCAGGTAGCAATACCTTGACCAGCTCAGGCTACTAATCTTTCAGCAGTTTGGAAACCGAATCGACATTCTTGTAAAACTGTGACAATATCACTTTACAACTCTTCCAAAGCACACTGTACCATATTTCAAAATGTCATTTTCCCTTCAAAGCATAACTACCAGGCCGTCAGCTCTTTGCTTTCTTCAACGAGGTGTATGTGTGTCCACTGGAGATGAAGGTGGAGGGTAGAGGGATTTCAAAGGACAAGTAGGAGAGCTGAAAGAAGAAATTGGCCCATTTTGCTCGCATGGAGCTGTCTCTGGTACCTACCACTGGTGTCTCATGCAATACAACACTGACATTGCAAATGATGAAAAGTCAGAACAGCAAGGGTTTGAAGTGAACAGCGGAAGACCCAACTCTTGGTTGCTCAGATTAGTGTGGAAGTCAGGCCGCTCATTTTAGTATCTGTTTCCTTTCTGTAGCTCTTTTCAATTTTTCAACAGTTTTTTCTCCTTTTTTTTTTTTTTTAATTTCTTAAGTACTGCAGCTATGCAGAGACATTGCCATTCCTCTCGTTCCAAAATATCAAGATAAATACCTTCACTTTAATGTTGGTGATTGTTATTTCCTCAAAATTTTTACATACGTGGATGTGAGATGATACATAAAACATCATGATGGTTATAGAGGAATTTAAACGAATTTAATAGTAGAAAGCTACAATTAAGTTGATAAATGTGATAATTTTTTATATTTTTTAACACCTGAAACGTATTTGTTAAAAAAAAAAAAACACAACTACATTTTAGTCTAGATAAATAGATGGTAATAATTCGTCTACCAAATAGCCCAGTGGATTAAAGCGCCTGCAAACATGCTCAGGGGCCAGGGGTTCAATCCCCGGGTCTGCTGTGCTGGCCCTGCTCCTGGAGTGGGCTGAGACAGCAATTGATACTAGATGTGGTGGCACACACCTGTAGTCCCAGCTCTTGGGAAGCTGTAAACAGGCGGATCACTATGGGTCCAATCTAGTAGCGAAATGCTGAAAAACCTGTAGACCGTCCCCAACAATAAAACACCCAATTTAGTAGTCAGATACATTGATGCCTAATTAGGTTTTCTCATATAGTCGTTCAGAAATATTTTTTTTTTAGAAATGTTAGATGGTGGAACAGACTTGCAGAAAAATCAGGTACCGTCTGTACTACAAATCAGAACTGTGGAGGTAAAACAAATAATGAGTGCTAAGACATGAATTTATAAATATGTACAGGGATATAATCAGCTATGCCCATATTGCTCAAGCATGTAAAAAATTTTCATTATTTTTCAAAATTTCTTTCAGAATCACCTTCCTGTTATTCTCTTATAAACTTGTGGTCTCTAATGTGATGTAAGGTCCTTTATGCATAGGCTTTTGATACATTTACAATATTTTTGTTGCAATAAGGAAAACACTTGTCTAACATAAAAGGAAAACAGAGCAAGCATAATTCCTGTGACTTTTTAAAATCTTAGAGATCTACAGATGTTGGCAGGGACATTGTAGGTTTCTCCTTTGCTCTCCCTTCTAATCAGTTATTTCAGGAACTACTGAGGCTAGTTTATTGGCAGTAAGTAAAAGAGGGAGAATTGCAGAAAGAGTTTTCTATGGTAAAATTATTGATAAAGTTTAGTAGAGGGGTAGGAGCTTGGCATTGTGGCAGGTTCCCCTTGGTGAGGTGCCTTCTGTCTTTTCTAGAGATCTGTCTGATGAAATTTTCCAGCTATAATTTCCCACAGTTTTCATCAGGGTGGCCCAATTTTCTCCTATTGATCAACCTCTTCAATACAATGTTTGCATCCAGTTAATAACTCATGGCATTTTCTACTGTGGTCTCATTTTTCCATAAAAACAGCGTTTTGTGTTCTGTGCTTCTTTGGTTGTAGTTCAACTCAATACTACAACAATACTCTCTTTGGCTTTAAATTTTAAGTCTTCCTCATTCTGTCTCTCTTTCTCTGGTCTCTGTTTCCTCAGGTAAAATACACAACCTCTCCCTAAACCTCTTATCTCCTCTTGGTGCCAGAAATCCCACTGCAGGGATATGTTTCTCTAAACTATAATATAACAAACTACACAAAATATCCAAATTGATATTTTTACTATGCCCTTCAGGCAGAAAATAGTAATAACATTTTCAGGGTTTCTACCTAAGTAGGTGCATTAGTTCGGCTGCCATAATAGGGTAGCTTAGCTCAGGTGGTGCAAACAATAGAAATTTAGTTTTCAAGGTTTTACAGATTGGAAAGTGTTAGATCCAGTGCTGGAAGAATTTCATTTCCAGTGAGTTCTTTTCCTGGCTTCTAAATAGCTGCTGTCTTCCTATAGTGGAGACAAAGAAGAGCTCTTGGGTTTCTTCTTCTAAGAGCAACAGCTCTATCAGATTAGGGTCCAATCTTCTGACAGTATTTAATCTTGATAATTTCCTGATAAATAATAGGGGCAAAAGCTTTCAATCCACAATGGTAGATTACCTAGTATTTCATTGATCTGAGATAATCTTAGTTTACAGCTTGGATCTTTGTATAGTCAAAATGCAATTCTTAGCAACATTCCTTTTTATTGACATAATTTTGTCAGTTTGAACAAATAATAGGATAAATGTATATATAAGTGTTTTGCAGCATTTTTGAATGTATAGACATTTCAAATACATTGTGTTCAAACCTTGGTAACTACTAGAAAAAAATTAAGAAAATAGCAAATGTGTAATTTAAAAGTAAATTATGGTGATAACATGTTATTAATGGTATGTTACCACTTCTACAGGGAAATACATAGGGCACCATAAAAATATGTACTAGAGGTAGCAAGCATAGCTAATATAAGAAATTAATCATGTGAACTTATATATAGCACGGAATCAAAAATCGACAAAGAAAGTTTGGAGTGATATTGAAATCAGAGGGTGATATTGAAGGATAGAAATTACTCTAGGCAGAGACGGCAATGAATACAAGATGAGTTCTACTATAATTTAAGGAATAAAGTGATTTAAGGATGTAACAATGAATAAGAACTGTATAAACTACAGAATCACAACCTTTCTTGAGCTGGTCAAGAATCAGCCTACAAGTGAACAATGGACAGGCATTACCAAATGGAAGGACTCATGGGTTAACTCATTTTAGGGGAAAACGGGCGAAGAAAATGACCACAGTCTAATAGATGTAGGGAAGGACCAGGAGATATCTCAGGGGCATAAGCACTTGCTTTGAAAACACAAGGGCTGCGTTTGATACCTGGTGCTGCAGTAAAAAAAAAAAAAAAAAAAAAAAAAAAAGGATTTAGGAACAAAAAATCAACAAAATGTTAACAAATCGCACTATTCTAGAGTAGGATTGGTTCTATGAGTTCCAATCAAGCCCAACCCCAGTCACAAGCAAGGTTCAGTGGCTACTGGCACTGGGAGATTATTATGCAGTTTTAGGGCTCCATTGGCCTATGGATTTGATATTGAATTTTTATCAGACTCAATCAAGGCAATCATATTATTCTAGATTCAGATTCTGTGATTCAGCTTATCTTTGCATGTTTTGTTTGTGAAGAAACAAAGCAAATAAAAACCAATAAATAGGACACTTTATTGTATAGTGTAGGTTGTATTTTGTTAGACTTTGTTGAATGTATGTGTTAAAAAAAAACAGATTCTATCACATTCACATTGTATAAGCTCCAGTGATTAATATCATAACTCAAGCCATTGTAGTGTGCACTATTGCTTGAATTAGTGTACTAAGCATGGCAAAGGAGGTATCACTCTATCTTCTGAGAGTGAGTTAATTTGGGAATGTCAGCAGTTAACCAAGTTACCAAATTTATGTAAAAAAAAAAGTCATATCCACTTAAAATGCTCACATGTGAAAGAAACACTTATTTTTCATATCTTCCCCAAATGTAAGACTTGTTGATTTTGGTAATTTGATAAGTTCTGTGGTGTAGATGGCAGCAAAACTCATTTGTTGAAACTTAGTTTTCAGGGCCCGGCGGAATGGCTCAGTGGTCTAAAACGCCTGCTGGGGAAAGCTTGGGTGGCTTCAGGGACCGCGGTTCGATCCCCGGCCCCACATGCTGCACCAGCCCTGCCCTCAGGGTGGGCTGAGCCGGCCATAAAAAAGAGTGAATAAACAAACGAAAGTTCTGAAACAAGAAAAAAAAAATAAATAAAAAAAAGAAACTTAGTTTTCAGTGTAGTAGTAATATGAAGAGGAAAATTAGGAGGAAAGTCAAGCCTAGCACGACTCATGGTCTTTCCCATCCTTCTGTCCCTTTTACGTGAACAGACAGCATCACCTCCACTGGGAGCATCGCAAGGCACCATCAAAAAATCAGAGGATCTTTTCCTCCTGACTTCTTCACTTGCGTGCCTTTTGTCTTTTACTTCCAAGTTTCTAAATCTGTGAGCAATAAATTTCTACTCATTACAGATTGTCCCATGTCAACCAACAGGACCCATAGGTGCCCATTTTATCTCTTGCTAATTTCGCATTACTTTTTTAAAAATAATTTTATTCTTGTTGATTTTCTGTACTTTTATTCAAGGTGACATGCTGGATGAGCTACTATATTGTCTAGAAATTATTTAGTGACCTTCTTTGGGGGATTTTTTTCAGTGATTTGTAAAAAATCAGAATAAACGAGAAGGCATTAAAACCAAACATATTAAGAAAAACTCAAGATGTCATACAGAATATTTTGCAACCATATGCAGTTTTCTTACTTCCAAGAAAATTACAAACGACCTTAAAATTACTTGAAAACATTCAGCTATCATGGTGTTCTGATAATCTTTCAAGTGACTAGAACTTTCAGAACCATGGACAGTTTCACGGGATGATTTGTGCTTCCAAACTATGACCACAGAGAAAATCAAGATTACAGCTATTATATTACAAAAATCAGAAATAGTTTAATTTTTTATAAAAGCGTTTGACTTTTCTTTTTTATAGGATTATCTATCATGTTAATGAATACACAAATTAATAATTTTGACATATTTTGTTAAAATGCCAATTTCATTAAGAGTTCTATTTCACATCAGAAAAGAGATGATTCTTTTATGTATTTAGTGCAAGGTTTACAGGATCTCACTACATAGATTGGAGTCCTAGAGATGCTTCAATTTCCAGCCTCTCCAATGCTGAGATTATAGGCACACACCAAGCCCAGTCTCAACCACAGTCTCAGTGTGCCCTGGGGGCATGGCTTGGCTCTTGGTGCTAAAGAGATAATTTTTAAGAGGACATTGCTCTGATGGGCAGTGCTATAAGTAAGGCTTCAGAGATGCTTCTCAGAGGCCATTAACAGCCTAACAGTCATTTCTTCAAATTATAAACCTAGGAGCTTTCAAAAAGTTGCCTTTAAGGTGCCTATGTTACAAACCTCAGGGTATGGGGCTGAGGGTAGGGATCTTAGCTACAAGAATTTCTCATTTCAGATTACTGGTGGTCTCAGAGTGCAATGCAGAGAGTGTTGCATTTGACAGTCTAGAGATCTAGATTTTAGGGTTTGGATTCTTGTCCTCTCATTTTGTGTCCCTTGGATTTGCTTGAGGCTGAAGAACTAGATGAGCTGTGAGGTGTCACAAGATAATATCACAGTTCTAAGGGAGGTGTGGCTCACTGCAAAGAAGCCACACAGCTGCCAGTGCTTCTGCTGCACTCTAGCATTTCCTATAAAAGCTGCACCAGGTGTTCTGCTGCTTCGGGCTTTCTTTGCTTCTTGAAATCAATGCAGCCAGACACTGTGGGCTACAGCAGTGAGCTATGAACTCAATTCTCTTGTGACAATGACAGTGAAATAAAAAGCTTTGTGTAGCTTGGCATGCCTGTTATAAGCTGTGGCAAGATTTCAACCATGTTACTAGAGGTTTTTATTACCCTAAGTGACATCTTGGATCACAGGTGCCAGAGATTCATACCACCCCCAAATCTATCCTAGTCACTCAGCCAGTTGTACTTTCTACTAAGGATTATTTCAGGTTCTAGAAAACTCGTGTCCTGCACCAGGGTTACATAAATCAGCTCCTCAATCAAAGCAGACAGATTTGGTTGACAGCACTCACTAATTCCTAAGAGTTTTCAATCTGAAGAGTAGGAATCTTGGAACAACATTAAAAAGAAACATTCATGTAAAATGTTCACACATGCTGCAGAGATCTTTGTATATCTGTTAAATGTCTCTGTCCAAACAAACATTCTCAACTGAAGGACAAGTAGCTCTTGTCTTTTAATAATATTTTGAATTTATTTCATAAGTCCTAAGACCAACATGAAATAAAGGAAAGGAAAGGCAAGATAGTATGTGGAATGCATAAAAGATTCTAGTACTTCAAGTCAAAATGTTCTGGTGGTGATTCTCCTGGTGTTTTGAGACCATAAACTGGCCACCTACCTTCTGTATTTCTCCATTTCTGGGTTGACAGTATCAGTGTGCACGTGCTCCTTTTTAAGATACCTTCTGATTAAACACCCTTTGAAGTGCAATTCTCAGAAGGAGAGAGGCCTAGTTTCTCAGAACTTCAAGCTCTCCCTCAATAAAGCTAATTCCTTAGTATTTTTCTCTGACTAAAATTATTCCAACACTTATAGATTAGCAAACTGAGATATATGTACATGTACTTTCAATATCTTCCTATAATTCAGATGTGTAAGAAAATACCTAATTAGCCATTCTTTCTTACTGACAATAAATTATTAATAAAAAGCATTAGCTTTTCAAAAAGAAAAGAAGGAAAAATCTATACTTCCAAAGCAGTCACATTGCTCTCTGCAGACACACAGGAACAAACACAAAACCAATTCTTTGTGCAGCAGTGCAAATTGCTAGGTGAGATATTAGATCTCCAGGTTTGTCTTTTGATGCATGGACTCCTGAGGTCAATAATAGTATTTTCATCTCTTCCTTACCATTTTTAATTTTCCTGCTACTTTGTCCTCTTATAATTAGATAATTAAATGATACAAGTCATTAACATTACGAAATAAACTTTTACTTTTTGTATGACAAAATATGTTTTTGTTTTGAGACAAAGTCTCATTATGTAGCTCAGGCTGACCTTGGACTTACTATGTAGCCAAGGCTGGCCTAGAACTCATGATGATCCTCCTGCCTCAGCCTCCTGAGTACTTGGATTATAGGGATGTGCCACCATGGCCAACATGACAAAATAGCTTTGATGTGTTGATATTGAAAGCAGTTACAAAAGTAAGTATAATACTTTCACAGTTAATCATATATCTCCATAAAATAAATAATGGTACATGTATGTATGAATGTTTGAAAAGCTGTTCTATAAATATTATTGAAGAATTATAAGTGTAAAACCCTGGATTTCACTTTCACTGTTGTTTAATTGTATTAAAATTTTCATAAAATATGAAACTCATAAATATTGGATAAAATAAATAAACACTATAGTTGAGTCAAAATTGATTTCAATTATCCTTTATATTTATTCATTTATTTTTAATCTATTATGGTCAGCTCAGCCTGCCCTGGCACAGCATGTGGTGCTGGGGATCAAACTGGGGATTAGGCCCCTGCAGTTGCCTAAGCTTTCCTATGAAAGTGCTTTAGACCACTTAGGCATCCCACTGGCCCATCTATTATCCTTTTTAAATCACAAAAATTCATGTAGATTTTAAAAATAAATGCATAAAAGTTGTAATTATTCTTATATTTTCAGCACAAACTCATTCTTTTCCAAGGTGTATTATCAACTATAACATAGATTGAATCATAGAATATTTGTAGATTCAATATATTGAAAATCTTCCAATTCCAGAGAAAAATAATTAGAAAGTGGTAAACTTGCAAATGGCTATCATTTCAAACAGAGAGAGTAAAGGAAACTGTACCATCACTATTTCACCATTTTATGTACGAGTCCATTTGAGTTATTGCCATCTTACTAAAATAATCTCATTCTCTAGTCACATGACAGTTCAGTGTACTCTTTTATACCTGTGTGCTTTTTACTCCTGCAGTTTTTGCCATCCTGAACTTTCTATTCAATAACTTCAAAAGCTGGGGTTATTATTGTGTTTTAGGGACCATTAAAAAAATCTGTGCCCTCCATCTGCTTGTCATCCCAATTAGAAGTGATGTTTTCTTTTTTTTTTTCAATGTATTTAGTACTACAGAGTCTCACTACATAGATCAGTCTCCTAGTGATTCTCCTGTCTTTCAGCCTCCCACCACACCCAGTCTCAGCAGCAGCTTCAGCAAGTCTCAGGGGTGGGGCCAGCACAGATGCTGGGGATTGAGCCCCAGGGTTCATTCTTAGCTAGATCTCTTAGGTGTTTTGATCTGCTGAGCTATTCTGGCTGGCCCTGGAAGTGATGGTTTCTGCTTTACAATGTTAGTATCTCCCTTTGTTTGAGTAATCGTGTGTGTGTGTGTGTGTGTGTGTGTGTGTGTGTGTGTGTGTGTGTTGCCACATTCTGTGTTTTCTAGGTTGCAAACTCTGTCATAAACATCCTTATATGGCGGTAAGGAAAAGGCAAAGTTTGAATCAGCATTAGAATAGTTCTCTAATTTTGTGAAAGTAATTACTCTGCATGTAGATTTTTCAGGAAACTTGCTCAACTCAAATTCTAGTAAAATCCAGCTGTGGTAGAATAGTCCTATAATCGCAAGGTCCTTGGAAGCCCCAAAAAGAGGATCATCTGTACTTGCCAGGCTGGCCATTAGCGACTTAGGAAGGTCCTATTTCTTGAAAACGAAAACACAGATAGAAGCAACAATAAAACATCTGGAGATATAACTCTGTGCAAAGGCCTTGGGTTCAGTCCTGGTCATCACTGCGTGTTTGTCTGCAGCATATGTTTAAAGATAAAATTTTATATATGGACTTGTAGCATAGTTATGGATATAAACATAAGAAACTGTACTACTTTTTCATTCACATTTTCTGTCTAGAAATTTGATTGGCAATAACTCATAAAAATGTAATGATAGCTTCATTTTTTAAAAAAACTGGAGACTTAACAGAGCAAAAGACATTCTAACTCTCTAGTGTTAATTTATATGCAAGCACATTGAGGTTCTGTTGCAGCGTTTTCAATTATCCTGGTTAAATTCTCAGGTGGTTCAAAACTCTTCATATTGTCAAGATTCTATGGATAAGGAACATGAACTTCAGATAAGTGCAAAGCCAGTAGTGACAGCCACGTACTTGAGCTATTCAAGTGCCATACTCTCACTATCTAAGCTTCTTTTTTTTTTTTTTTTTTTTTTTTTTCATGTAAGTATTTGATACATGATCTTACTATGCAGCTCAGACTTATAGTAATCCTCCTGTTTATAGCCTACAAAGGGCTGGGATAGCAAGTGTGCGCCACCACCTTGGATTCACTTGATAGCTCGGCATGCCCTGGGGACAGAGCCTGCATGGTACGCGTGACCTTGTCCCTGAGCTTGCCAAAGTAGCACCTAGTCCACTGACCTATGTTGCCAGCTCTCACTTCATCTTGATTTAGCCTCTAAAATAATGGTACCGTAAAGTGCTTAGGCAGAGCGCAATGGCCGGAATTTGATCCCCCTCTTTCGGTGCAGGACCTGCCCTCGGGGCTCACTGAGACAGTGATTGAGACTGGGCGTGGTGGTGCGTCCCTGTAATCGCAGTTCTTGCGAGGCTGAAGACAGGAGAATCACTATGACTGTGATCTACGTAGTGAGACCTTGTAGATCCTGTGGGCCCTGTGCCAAATACCATAAATAAATAAATGAATAAATAAATAAATAAATAAATAAATAAAATAATGGTTCAGAATTTGAAAATAACATTGGTACTAAGCCATTGTGTAGACGCAGAGAAGATTAGCTAAGAGCACTGGAAAATACACAAGCTACAAAATGCCTTGTCTCTCTCAGGTTTGGCTGTACCGGAGGCAGTTCATTGGATCGGAAGCTGTAGCAGATAGATGCAGCCAGCTGCAGCTAACTTTGACGTGTAGCTAATTATTTACGCTTTAGAGCAGCTGAGAGGAACAATTTCTCTGCCTCCTTTTTTTTCTTTCTTCCTTTCAAACCTCAGGCACCTGAGCCGGGCATTCGGGCAACCTGAATTGTCAGGTCCGACTACCCATCTTGCCTTTACTGCTTTCCGAGAAACACCTTAACAAAGTGTGATCTGAAAGAAAAAATTGTCTTAAACGGCCTAAGTTTCCACAGCTCAGCCAAAAGAGAGTTGAAGCGATTATCTAGACAGTTCAGGAAAAAAACAAAAAACAAGTAAAAGTTTCTGGATATATTGAGCAAATAGAACACTAACACTAACACTAACACTAACACTAACACTAACACTAACACTAACACTAACACTCTCCATGAGAGTCAAGGCATCAGTTTGCAAAACAGTTCAGCTCCTGCACTGCAAAGGACTGTACAAATGACTGCCCCAATTACAAATGGCAAAGAGGTAAGAAATGACTCGATGCCGCTAATTTATCTCACTGGTCTCCAACTTTTGCTTCACTTTCTGTTTTGCATTTTTTGGGAACGCATTCATGCGCAGCTATCTCCAACACTACGTAGCCCAGTGTTTTGGAGTCTGTTCTTGGAGCCACATAGACAGCAACTGAAAGCTATTTTCAGTAATATTTCACACTCCTTTTAATTGCCCCCGCCTCCATGTTTATTAATCCAAGTCCCTCTCTTGTACTTTTCTTGCCCATTCAGGGTCTATTCCTTTTTTTACTTCCCAAATTTCCACATTTTCTTTTCCCATTTGCTTCTGGCATACATACTATATTGCTGCTTTGTCATGATGTGTTATTCTCTGCCATTTTTAAAAGAAGGAACAGATGTTTATCTTGTGACTTGCATTGCATTAGTATAGGAAAGGGTTAGCTCTTTCTCTGCCAAGGTAGGGTCTCACATTCTGATATAGGTTAGGGGTCACTTGAAACTGCAATTTTCTAACATATTAAACCACCGGAGTTACAAGAGTGTAGCAGCTGCAGGTCTGATTGCAGAGCAGGAGGGCCTCTTACTGTCCTTATCATCCATGAGAGTCAAGGAACAAAACTCATGCCTAATAAATCCCAACGATGCTTTATGGTCTACAGTTTTATTAAGGAATTGAAATTCACTGTCATTTCTAGGTCAGGTAATTTCTTTATTCCTTCTTCACCTCCCTAGGCTTTATCGATCACTTCAGTATTGTTTCCTGTAAGGGAGAGGGAAAAGGAAGTGTATTTGGCTTCCACTCACCCTAAATTTCTGAACCTTACACCTCTGGCCACTAAACCAAAAGCAACTGAGAAAACTCTCTCCTCTTTTTTTTTTTTTTTTAAACTCATAAGGAAACAAAACAAAACTACTCTGGCAGCTATAATGGCCCACATTTATTCTTTTGAACAAATATCAGACATATTTAGAGGAAAAGGAAGATGAGCTTTGCTTTAAAACAGACCAAGGTTTTTTGAAGTTCTCAACATTCCTATACATGGCAGCTTTACGAAAATAGTGGATCTATCTTCAACAGATCAGCCTCTCTAATGTGTGGCTAACGTTATTTATTATTATTTACCTTACAGTGTTTTTGCTCAGATTCTATGAAAAGTTTATGGAGTGTTTGATGATGAAAATATACTCAGATCTGTGAACTAGAAGTTTTATTATTATTTGTGGAGTATTGTACTGAATGTTTAGGAGCTAGAAGGATGAATCGAGTAAACCTCCACTCTTCAAATGCTCATTTGTGGGCTTAGTGGTTGCTTAAACTGATGCTAGGTCCAAATTTTGAAGAACAAGAACAACTTATCTGATGAAATGAGTTGCGATTCCTCTGAAGCTCATGTAAAATTCCTAGTTCCAAAATAGTTGTATAGAGAAGTTGAACCATTAAGGAAGCCAGTAAGTTTAAGTGAAGTCACAAGGGTGAGGTCCTGCTGTGATTAGGTCTGAACTGCCCTTGACAGAAGGCTTGATCCCATCTTTGTGTTCCTGAAAAGTGGTGGGGCTTTAAGAGGTGAGGAGACCCTTAAGTCATGGGGTGTGAACCCCTGAAGGGCCTTGTGGGGCCCAACCCCATCCTTTTACTTCTCTCTGCCATCTGGCTCTGAGTTGAGTAATTTTGTGCTAACACGTGCACACATCTAGATTCACCACATCATCCCATGCTAAAAATAAGGGCAACAACCAGCCATGGGATGTGGTCTGGAAAATCATCAGGCAATGTACATGTTTGCTCTTTATAGGTTAATTATCTCAAGTAATTGCTATAGTAGCTGAAAGCTGACTAGTAGCAATGCTTCTCCAGTAGACTCCCATCCATAGGAAGAAGATGGAACAAGAGTGCCCACACAGACAGAAGTATCATACCAGATGAGGACGTGGAAGGGGGCAGATACTTGACAGCCCAGGGGCCCCCAGAGAGAGACCAAGACTGTCGGCACCTTGATCTTGCACTTCTAGTCTTCAGACTCAGTCAGAAAGATGAAAGCCAGAGATCAAGCTGGAAAGTATAGGGAGCCCTTAGCAAAAGCATTGTGTCTTCTTTAGAGAAGTTGGGCATGTAAAATTGTATGTAATTATTTGGACATGTGTTTTTAGCATTAAAATAATCACAATAATAGGAAGCTGCTTCCTTTCCCTCAAAATATCTGAGTGTTTTGCTACATAGAAACATAATCCACCTCACCCACTGTGGTGATATTCCACATGAAAAGAACATGTTTTGAATAATAGAATTAGGTCCTGAAAACTTTTTCCCTCAGCCAAGGAAATACTGCTAATAACAGAATAATGCTATTATGCCTAAGAGCCACTGAATCAAAGGAGTTGGTTTGGATTCCTGACTGTCCAATGTATTAAATGCCTTTGACAAAATCTTTTAATTGTCATGAATCTCAATGTCTTCATCTAAAAACATAATGTTATACCCTACTTTCTACCTAATAGAGAATGAAATGAAAACAATACAATTCCTGGAATAGAATAAATATTAACTAGCACGTTAACTATAATGTTCTTGCACTTATTAGGAAATAATATCCCAGAAGCTATGCCCTTAAAGTTGAAATCAAATCAAAGGAAGTGGGGTAATTTGGTTAAAAAAAAAAAAAAAAAAAAAAAAAAAAACAGAAAACCCCACTTCATTCCCACGTCTACACTACCCTTCATTAATATCAATTCTTTTGATTCTAGAGTAACCATTGGACACTTAGTTTACTAAGTGTACAAAAGCAATATGTCTCTCGAAGTAATATTGCAAAATACAAACCTTTATGTATTAAGGGGTTTGCAGAGTTTAGCATTAGAAACAGAACATGTTGTTTTCCTCGGTGAAACTGAGAAGAATCTTAAAAAAAAATTATGCCTTGGTGAGGTTCTGGGCAAAGAGACATTCAGGTCATGCATTTAGGAGAGTGGAGTGAAGCGAAAGATTCAGGGGCAAAGTGTGGCCCCATAACGGTGCATATCGTTTGGTACTTTGTGTAACCAAGTCAACATCATGGTCCCGGGAAGATGGGAGGAATCTTGAAATGAGGGACTGGGAACAGATTGGAGAAGTTCATGTATCATGAAATAAACTAAAGTGGCTTCTTATTTCCACGGTAGGTTTGGGTCAGTCATCTATTAGACTTAATGGGGTCTGTGGTACAGTATCGTACATTCCCAGATTTTCACCATATCTTAAGAAATGCAAGGCAAGTCTTACAGCTATGCATGTGCAGTTCTGAAGACCCCTGCATTGCCTGCTGTCCTATTCCTTCCCTAAGAGGAAATCCCTTTGCTTAGACTCCTGTCCTTCTAAGGTGTACTGTTAATGTGCTTCATGCTTTTAAATGACAAAGAAGACAGCATTTAAGCGTTATTTATTTATTTATTTATTTTAATGTATTTGGCATAGGGTCTCACTACGCAGCTGGTACTCATAGTGATCCTCCTGTTTACAACCTCCCCAGTGCTGGGATTATAGGCATGCACCACCACACCTGGTCTTGGTGTTGTGGGTGGTGGGCTCAGTGTGCCTGGGGGTGGGGCCAGTATAGCCCCTATGCTTACCTAAGCAGGCACTTGGTCCACTGGACTATCTTGCTGGCCATTAAGCGTTTTTTAAATGTGCATGTAAACTGCTATGTGTCATGAATGTTTTGAGAGTTTTATAAATGATAGCCAATTTAATTCTCATAATAACTCTACATGATAAAATCGTTTCCATCTCTGAGACAAAGAAGCTAATACATGGGTAACTTGGGTCTATGCAAGTTAGAAAAGGAGACAAGTGATGCAACCAATGATGCCTTGTTCTTGATCATTAACCCCGATCAGCACCACTGCCAGCCAGAATACAATATTAGACCTTTTCCTTCCAAATTTTTTTTTTTTTAAAATCTATTTAGATCTTTCTCAGATGGGAAGGGATGTGCAGGGAGAAATAGAGAATGAAAAAGAATTTAGTCGAGTTATGTACGTGTATCAATTCCATACCAGGGATGCTGACATGATGCTCTAGAAATATAACTAAGTAAGTAAAAGACAGTACTTAAAAACCATTGGGATGCATTAGCAAAATTTGTGGGGCTATGTTGATAAAATTTACTACTTGCACATGAACTACTCTGCTTTGGACCTGGACACTAACCTGTTGTATTTGTAGCTAGCAAATGGAAAGTTTCTGCTGCTTTATTCCAAAATTGAGATTATTCTTAGCCAGATAACCTTCTAAACTCTCAAATAGTGGCGTATGTCCTGTGCTCTTTTGTCTGCCACAGCTTCCCTACAAATAAAATGTTTTCAGTAGGAGGAAATTTATTATGAACACTGCAGAGAATTTCAGATCTTTCCTTGTAGAAGAGCTGGAGCATTTAAGAATTGCTTTTCCTAGAAAAATCAACAAGGTACCTACACACATACTCTATAGGTATATGTAGACTTTTCTTTATAAAATGATTTTAGATTATTTGCCCCCAAAGTATGCATAATCTAAAAGAAACGCCAAGGCAGAAATCCCCATTTGGGAGGACACTGTTGATTGTCCACATGAGGCAGACGCTGTTGTCATTCACTGTTGTGCCCTGCTGTGTGGTGTCAGTGCCCTTGGGGGGGCCTCCTTTGCATGGCATTAGCATGAACTGTTTCATTTCTTGGCCTATCTACTGATTTCTTCGTGAAAATAAAGAAAAGGGAATGAGAAAGGGTGGTAAAGGTGAGCGAAATGCACTTGATTTTAAAATCTCCTGAAGAACATTGCCTGGCAAGCTCATTCTCATTTCACTTTTGTGTCCTTTTCCATAGCAGAGGGCCCAGGACATCCTGTTCAAGGGAGCAACGGCGGATCCAGAGAGTCTCTAGGAGAGATTGTGGGGCCAATTTGACCATTTTATAAATCTGTGTGTACCTGAGGTCCATCATCTGTATCATATGCTAAGTTAGAGAATGATAGCCTGCCATGTAGAGAAATTCTGCCATATTGAACACAGACATGTACAGCAGACATTAATATTGTACATAACGCATATTCATTATATATGCTCCTTAAATTAACATGTGCAGATGTTTATGCATATTTAGATATTTCAACATATGCACAGACACATGTATATTTAAAAATGTCCTACATATGCATATATAGATATTAAGTGTTTGCTATTATCTTGTTCATTATTCTTAGTTTCCAATGGGCTTATGATACAGCAAGAATATAGTGGTTAAGTTTACAGACTTGAAATTAGATTGCCTTGGGTAATTCATTCAACCTTCTAGTAGACTCCATGATTTGGCTTTCATACCCGGACGATAACAATAGGCTGATAACATTATTCTCACTACTGATACAGTTATTTTGAGGATTAAATGATCTACTGCCTATAAAATACCAGTCATTAGTACCTAGCACACACTAGAAGCTAACAAAGTATAACCTTCTTTATTATAACTATAGATTTGCTCTTATTAGACAAATTTTGATCAATATTTACCCTTTTATCAGAACTCATGTTGATTTAGTATTGGTCTTAATCATCCAGCAGAAAAGTGTAACCATGAAATATAAAAAGTAAAGATATATTAATATGCTGAGCTGTAAAAGACCCAGATCAACAACTTGGAACAATTGTGAGTTGTGCTGATAACTCACTGCTACTTTGGACTATTCGACAATATTGGGTCATTTTGCTGAATTCAAATACCTGCAGTCTTTGGACTGGCATCAAGTATGAAGAGGTCCTTTGAAGACTTCTCCAAATACAGCTTCTCTAACAGCAATGGAACACCCATCTCTGACAAAACAAAAGAAAACAAAAAGGGGACATATAAATAAAGGACCATTGTATTGTAAAAAATATATGTATATGCAATATAGGAAAGATATACAGCTGCTTTCTCTTAGTTCATTAAGAAGATTTGTACTAGTAGTATTTAAACAAGGTATGTCTGCATCTTGTGCTCTGAATAACTACTTTAAAGACAACAATATGTAATGTATTAATTATTATAACTGTCCTATTCATGTGTTTTGAAAGTGTTGCATTGCAATGTTATCTTTTTTCTTATTAAAATGGATGAAAAATTAAAAAAGAATATGTGGAACTTTTCCTCATATAAAGTGCATGCTCCTATATTACATTTGTTGTATGTAATGTGAAGCTGAAAGCTGTAGTTTGTATGATGGATATAGAATATGTATTGATCTCTTGATGATGAGCATTTAGGCGTCCTTATAGTTTAAATATTTGTGTCTTCTCCAAACGCACGCATTGAAGTGCTGATCCCCAAGGTGACAGTGCCTCTGGTGGGCAGTTACATCATACGATGAACCCTCATTGCTATCTGGGATTAGTGCCATGTGGGAAAGATGCCAGAAAAGTTACTCTGGAACTTCCTGCCCCCTATTATGTGAGGCCATAATGTGAAGAGGGCCATCTGCAAACCAGGAAACTGGCCTGTATGAAGCCTTGGGATGTCAGCACAATACCTTAATCTTAGACTTCCCGGTCCCAAGAGCTGTGAGAAATACGTGTTTGTAAGCCTGCCCAGACTGTGGTAATTTGCAGTAGTAGCTGGATCTGATAACATTCACCTAAAGCACTCCTCTTTTATCTCATCCACAGTGATTTGTTGGGTTTGGATAATCTTAGGATTCTGCCCTGCAGTGTGTCTCTTCTTATGGAGTTGGACACATGTTATAGCTACAACCGAGTTTCTGTGTAGTTACAGAAGATAGTCATTCTCCAGAGGACTTCAAATTAATTTGCACACAGCGAGGCTGCTGCTGCACTGTCCGTCATTGTCAGCCACTCCGTTCTTCCTACGTGATCAGGAACAGCAATGAGTGCTTCCAGCAAAACCCTGCCTCCCGCATCTGCACCGCTAACAATGGACTCGAAGCAGATGCCACATAATGAACCTGACCTCTTCCCTGGTCTCATGAAAGAATCCATTAACCAGCCCTCGGATTGCTCATTAATTGTTTCTTCTGCACTCCTTCACTGGGTGTAACATGAAATTCGCCTGCTTTAATTCATGGTTAGAAATAAATCAATGAATTGTTCTGACTTATCCTTTGAAAAGATTCTGGTTTTCATCCCTGTTACCCATTGTCGGTCTAATGCCATGATATCATGGCATCCTGAACTGTTTTGGGTCCATGCGTTTAGGTACAATGTGCACTTAGGTTACTCACTAGAGTTATCTAACTGGAGAAGCAGACTTTGCAGATAGCTCATTTCCCCTAAATTGTCACACTTCAAAAATCATTTGTTCTTTGTTATATCTTTAATGAAAAGTAGCTGTATATGAATTATATCGGGGAATGTGTCGTCAGTTATTCATCTCCTAGACTCACATGACTTCAACTTGGCTAGCTTGTCATCTATTGTATCGCTTTTCTGGTTTGAATAGAAAAGACCTAAAAATGAGTTCTTCAGAGCATAACAGGGTGTGAGATATTTGTATTCACATCCCACTTAAGATTCAGCCCCTCATTTGCTGCAAAATATTTACCCAACAAGTGAACCTCCAAAGGTCTCAATTTTCTCATCGATAAAACAGGGATAATAATATTACAACTCCCCAGGCTTGCTGTGTGAATGAAATGGAATAACTTGTTAAGTGTATTGCAGAGCCTCACATAGACAGCAAGGGCTCAGAACATGTTCACCGTCTCTCTTACTATTATTAGAGATGTGAAAGAAGATTCTCCTACAAAGGAGGAAGGTGGTTCTTTAGAGGGTTAGAGTCAGAAAACAAAATAAAAATATCAATGTCTCCCCAGGAAGCACACTTAATATCAGACTGTAAGCTCCATGCACTTGCTGGGCAGGCTTGGATAGAGTTTCAGGCTTGCACTGTGCGGCCTATTGTGGGAACCATAGATACAGGTCCTTCACAGAGGGGGCATCATAACTTAAATTTATGTACATTGGCATACTGGTGTAGGCAGGAGATGGAAAGGGGATTTATGGACAGCATGAACCGATTGCTATAAGCAAACAAGTGACCACTGGCTTGCTGTCTTCAGCTCTACATATTTCACATAGCAAGTGATTTGTAGTCATGCGAACACTCTCAACCTTTTCTTTAGAATGCCAGGGCAATCAAGAGTCAAAGGGAATTAAAATTCATACATTTCCAGGTTAAAAATACCCAATACTGCTGGGTGTGGTGGTGCATGCCTGTAATCCCAGCACTTGGGAAGCTGAGGCAGGAGGATCAGTGCGAGTTTGAGACCAGCCTGGGCTACAAAAGTGAGCTCAAGGCCAGCCTGAACTGCATAGTGAGACCCTGTCTCAAAAAGGCAAAAAAAAAAAAAAAAAAAAAAAAAAAAAAAAAAAAAAAAAAAAAAAAAAAAAAAAAAAAAAAAAAAAAAAAAAAAAACTAGGTCAAGATATACAACAGATCATCACATATATAGTTATTAACTGGCAGCTCTAGGCTGATTCAAATAATAGACCTATTTCTCTAGGCTGCACAGTGCTGGGTGGGATGAGGATATAAACCTTTTAAAGTCCTTTTTTTTTTTTGTCTTTTTGAGACAGAGTCTCACTGTGCAGTTTAGGGTGGCCTTGAGCTCACTTTTGTAGCCCAGGCTGGTCTCAAACTCACACTGATCCTCCTGCCTCAGCCTCCCGAGTGCTGGGATTACAGGTGTGTGCCACCACGCCCGGCTCTTAAAGTCCTCTTTGAACATTTGAAAAATAGAGCATTTTACTTAAAATACATATATGCATATACATGGTTTATTAAAGATACAAGACAGAAAGTGGTGGTGAGTATTTTCTGCACAAGTGAGAAAATTGCGTGCAAGAGCTATGTGTGCACTCTCCAACGGGTGGCTGTGAAGCTAGCAAAATCTGAGCAAGCTCTGTAGGTCTTGCAAGTGTTAATTTGTATCAATGTTTTGATGACATGCTCTAGGGATGTAAGATATTATGATGGAGAAGACCGGATAATGAGTCATAGGTTCTTCCTGGAGAATTTAAAAACTTGATTGAAAAATCATATATAGTGCATTGGGCTCTGCCAAAATATCTCTTTCTACCTGGCAGTATTACCTGAAATTTCAGCTGCCGCTTTACACAAGGCATAAGAGAAATACATGGAAAAACAAAAGAAAGAAGGAAACAAAAAAAAGGGGAAAGCATGGCAAGAACAGGCACTGGCAGGAAAACCGTCAGTGTATATACATTACGAAGACGCAGATATGTGTGCATCAAACATAAACAAATTTATATGTGAAATTAAATGCAATCAGCTACTCCAAAAGACGACATAAGCTGGGGAGATAGCTCCGTGGCACAAGCGCCTGCCTGGCAAGTGCAAGGTCATGAGTTTGAACCCCAGTCCCAAAAAAGGAAGGAAAGTACATGATATAAAATAAAATGCATTTCAAATCAAAACATCTATATGTATAGATAAAATCCTTTGAGATAGAAAATACTGAGGAATCACTGATAAAACGTGACCTACACAAAAGAAAGCTATTGCCGGGCATGGTGGCTCACGCCTGTAATCCCAGCACTCGGTAGGCTGAGGCAGGAGAATTGGTGCGAGTTTGAGACCAGCCTGGGCTACAAAAGCGAGCTCAGGACCAGCCTCAACTGCATAGCGAGACCCTGTCTCAAAAAGACAAAAAAAAAAAAGCTATTAATTTGATAGTAAAAATGGAAATTTTAATTTTTTAGATAATATGGTAAAAATCCTAAATTGTATTCATCTTATTTTCTTCAGCAGATAGAAAGCAAAGATGAGACAAACACAAGCAGACATGTGCAAATTTCCTATCACAGGAAAAGTTTTAACTGTATTTTTAGCTAAATGATACAAAGATAAAATTGATAAAAGCTAGAAAATGTTTGAACAGTCTAATGAATAAGCCTGTGTTAATGGATACATAGAAAAACTTATATCTAATAATTTAAGAACACTAATTTTTAAATGTAAACGTGAATCATTTGAGAACATTATTGTGTTATGAAGTCTCAACAAATTCTAACCATACATGTTATAGAGCAACTCTTTTATTCTGGATGAATAGCCTGAAAAATAATATTAGAATATCTCATTTAATAATTTAAAGATATATCCAAATATCTGAATGATAAAATAGAAACCATTTTAGAGCCAGCGAGATGGTTCAGCGGTCTAACACTCCTGCTTGGGAAACCTTAGGCAATTGCAGGGACCACGGTTTGACCCCTGACACCACATGCTATGCCAGCCCCACCCTTAGGGCTGCGCTAGTCATAATTTAAAAAAAAAAGAAACTTCTAAATTTTACTAATTATAGAACTAATAAATAACAAAAATGTTTAGCTTCAAGTTTTAAGTATGTAGCTTAAGCAGTATTTGAATAGAAGTAAAGTCTTAAACTGTTCATGTTTTTAAAAGGACAAAATTAGGGCTGGGAAGATAGCTCAGCAGTCTAATTGCCTGTCTGGCAAGCATGGGGACATGAGTTTGTTCCCCAGTATGACATGCTGTGCTAGCCCTGGCGCTCCAGTCATGCAGAGCTGTAGGGAGACCCTGTACCAAGTAAATAAATAAACAAAAGATTTTTAAAAAATGAACAAAGTTTATCCATGAAGTAAACACAAGATATGAGCAAATAATAGAGTAAATTCTTATTTAATTCAAATTATTTTCTCACATATTGGAATGTGTTTTGAACTTATTAAATATGTTTTATTATATTTAAAAATAGCATGATGTTAGTGCAGGCATGGACAAACAGACTAACAGAAACCTGATAAGTAAAAGTAGTAACTTCATAGCTCATTGGAAAAATCATTCAAGACTTATCATTGCTATGAAGTAAATGTTATCCCTGTAGAACCACTGAGAGGGCTGGCCAGAGAGCTGGGTGGATTAGAGTGCCTGCTTGGGCAGACTCAGGGATGGGGGTTTGATACCTGTGCTAGCCCTGACCCCAGGGTGCTCTGACATGGCAACTGAGACTGGGTGTGGTGTCCTGCGCATGTAGTCCCAGCACTTGAGAGACGCAAAACAGGGGGATCACTATGAGTCTAATCTGTATTGTGAGACCCTATAAAGCCTAAACTAAGTACATTTTTTTTTTAAAAAAAAAAGAACAACTGAGACTGTATTCCCCCTTTAAAATATATGTAAAAATAATCTCTGATGAGGGGAAAAAAAAAAGAACACAACATAGGAACAGCTATATAATTTCAGGGATATACAGGATGTCTTTATCAAGAAATCTAAGAATAAATCAAAGCAGCAATAATAAAATGATGAAGGGCTAGCCAAAGAGCTCAGCAGATCAAAGAGCCTGCCGGGGCAAGCTTAGGCAAGCCCAGGACCCCAGTTCCATACCCAGCACCACATGCCACTCCAACCCAACCGCCAGGATTCGCTGAGCTGTCCATAATCTGGGTGTGGTGGTGTACAACTGTAATCCCAGCGCTGGGAGTCTGACAGCAGGAGGATCACCATGAGTCCAAGCTGCGTAGTGAGACCCTGCAACAACTGAATACATTAAATAAATAAATAAATAAATAAATAAATGTAAAATAGAATGATGAATATATGTTAGTATTGTCATGTAATGAAGTATACAGCAGTCATCAGGAATTGATCAGTCATGCTTAGTAACATGAATAAATCTTATAGACATAATTTAGGATAAGCTAATTGACAGAAGAACACAGACAATATTTTACCCAATACCTACTTTTAAAAGATGAAAAGCAATTGTGTTTGTAGACATATAGTTGTGTAATAAATGCATGGCCTTGTATGTACATGAAAGAAACATGTACAAACAATACATGCATAAATGCATGTAATCACAAGGAATGAAACTGACATAAGGAATGTATTTAAGGCTAGATAGCAAGGTAGGGAAGAAGGGAATCATGGTTCTACAGGAGTCCTCAGCAGTATTAATTCTGTCTGAACTTTTAAAACTGCATGGTAGCGCATAGGTATTTACTTTGTTAATATTACTAACTTATAGTTATTCTGAATTTTAAAATGTTTTGCCAGTTACTATTGCAATTGAAAATATTTATGGAGCAGATTTTACTTCTTATTTTCCTTTCCCTAATGCGATACTAAGAAGAAAAGAAATATTTCTTTTTAAAAAAAATTAGTTGTTTTTTTCAGTACTGGACTGGGAATTGATCTCAGGGGCTGCCAGCTACCTACCCAGCATTTATTTGTCTGTTTGTTTATTCATCTATTTGTTTTCAAGACAAGGTTTCAGTCACTTGCCCTGAATGACCTGGAACTTGTGATCTTCCCGCCTTACTCTCTTGAATAGCTGGGGTTACAGGTCTGTGCCATCGCATCCCAAAAAACGTGTTCACTTTTTTAATAGTGCCCCAGATGCGTATTTATTTTTCGTGCTGCCCCCTGCAGGTGTTTGAGTTCATAAGTACTGGTCAACCTTAATAAAGGGGAGGCATTGTGCAAATAATTTTTTCATTCTTATTTTAATAAACTCACCTGAGATTTCCTGTGTCTCAGGCTTAGAAAGTTGACACATGATTATCCAAGATTAGTAATGAATGAAGGAGAGATCTATGGAACCAAAGATCAGACACGCAGTTTGTAATAGTTTGAAAATGCTTTGAATCCTTCAACAATGAGAGTGGAAATGCTTTTTTAGAAATTATAATTATTTTTCTCATAATTAACATTACTTTATTAATAATTGTTATACTTAAAATGTATTTCCCCTGGCTTGCCAAATCAGCACCAGTTTTGAATACATTAAGATAAAATGAAAAGAAACCACATTTGAAACAAGCAAATCAGCAGGCAGCTACGGCCATACTCACTGTGGAGCACAGAGCGTGCTCATTATGAGGCACTGGCGTCTCTCTGGGGACCCATTTGCGTCACCCCAGGGCTCCTGCAGCCTGAGAGGTCTGCGCTCTGGTTCCCCACTCGACTCATGTGTTTGCTTTCATTTGGCGGCTTAGCTCTTCCTCATTTGCAGGCAATAGTTGAACGTGACATTAAAATCTAACAGTTCAAGCAGACCTTGAGGATGCTTGAATAAACCTTCCTCAGTGCAGGGCTGTGCCCTCATAGAGGCTCATTTGATCTCAGCTTCACTATGCTGTTGGCCAAGAATTTAACATCTCTGAGGTAGATATGGCATTGCTGGACAGTTTGTAAAATATATCTACCTTCTATGGGTACCTATAGCTTTTACCATAGAACCTAAGCTTTCTCCTCAGAGGTTCTCAGAATATTTCTACCCTTCTCTTTAAAAGAATCGAAAAGTCCAGCTATCTTCACACATCGGTAAAATATCTAGACAAAACCTGCTATGAAAGATAAAGATGTGATCCGCAGACTCTATATCACAGATAAATATATGCATAAGCATTCATATATATATATATATATATATGTATATATATACATATATATATATACACACACACATCCGGTGCCACCATGGATATTTACAGTGGGCAAAAGGCAAGTGGATTTCAGGTACTAAATCAGAAAAATTGCTCTCCATGACCCATCGTAATTATCGCCTACTGCAACCTTGGCAAGGGAAAGCTGGTTAGAGTGTGCATTGTACACTGTTTGTGCTACTCAAGTTGGCTAAGGATACACACTCTTCCCACACCTCACGCCACACTTTGTGAAATGGCACTGAAGTTCTATAAAATAGAATAACTAGCAGTTTTTATATTGAGAAGAATTTTATCAGTTGATTGAACTGTGAAACATGTACAGATATCTGGAGTTGAATCAGAGAGAAAAAGTATATTCTTCAGCAAAGCCCGTTTTAGGCTTTGAGCTTAAGGGATAAACAAGGCTAAGAGTGAGAGCTATTTCTACGTCCTTATATGCATTTGTAAAATGAATGGAAAACGGCGTTATACCCCATGGGTTACATTAAAAAAAAGACTTGTGTGATTGGTGACAGGAATTCTGTTGTCCAAAGCAACTAAATGATACCACTGAATGATTTATACATGGTGGCTTTTTATGCAAAATAAAATCCTTCTTTTGCCACTAGATAAGAAGTTTGTTCAGCGTAGGATCTAAGATATTTCCCACTCAAGCTAAACCAAAGTGTGTCAACCTTCCCCATTCATAAAATAAGACTCAGTGCATTGTTGTATACAAAGAGGCAGAGACCTACACAATGCTGCAGGAAATCAAGATTAATAAATAATATTTAATATGCATAATTTCATCCATATGTATGAGATGAGAATGAAATATCAAACATTAAGAAATCTGAGGACAAATTTGTAGAAGCATTATAACAAACAGAAATAATGCTAAAAGAAATAGGACCAGAAATATATCTATAGAAATCTACAGTTAATCACAAGAGATTACATAAGATTATATAATCTATGAAAATAAGATCACCCTCTTGTTAAAAGAAGTTAGCAGATTAAAATTTTTACTGGAAAGAAAAAAGTATTCTTTAAAGTGTTAAAATCATGTTTCAAAATGCATGATAGAACTTAAGGAAACACAAAGAAAAATGTATGAGGAAATGCAATTCCATTATCCAAAGAATATTTCAAAAATAGTATCAGGGCAAATAATGAGAGCTAGACAAAGAATTAATTGAAATTATTGTTAACTATTTTTATTTTAAGGAAAGGAAAACAATAAAAACAATGATATAACAAGGTCGTGGAAGAGTAACAATTGTTAACAAATGTCACATTATCTTTATTTCATAACGTTTAAAAGTAACTATCAGGCTAGGGAGATAGCTGAGTGGTTTAAGTGCTGGCCTAGCAAGTGCAAGGACCTGAGCTTGCTCCCTGGTGTTGACCACTGTGCTGGCCATCAAAACTGGACAGAGTGCACACCTGTAGTCTCAGTGCTAAGGGGGCTGAGATAGGAAGGTCACTATGAGTCTGAGCTGTATAGTGAGACCCTATACAAAATAAATAAATAAATTAGATAAACAAACAAATAAATAAATGATTTAGATAATTAAAAAATAGTAACTATCAAATTTATAGGAAACAAGATGTGCTTGATGAATAGAATCAATATTTTTGCTTGTTTGATTTTGGAGACGGTGTCTTACCATGTAGTTCTCACCGCCTTGAATTTCTTGTGCAGCTCAGGCTTGCATTGAACTCCTGGTGATCTTCCTGCCTCAGTCTCCTGAGTGATGGGATTGCAGGTATGAACCACCACATCTGGCTTGGATGTTCTTAAGGAATTTGAGAACATTGAAAGTGAAAGACACTCTTAAAATGATTGCAAAAAAATGTGTTTTATAGCAAAATGAATAGTCATCAGATTTGCATTAGAAAATCTTGTTTTATAGATCTAATTTTACATTCTTATCTCAGTATTCATATGTGAAAACATTGCTTTTCCAGATTTATAGGGTATATTGTGAAGGAAAATGAAAAGAGCTAAGGAAGAAAAATGTGAAAGATTTAAAAATCAATTGCTTTTGACACGACAGGAAAAATCTATGGCTGTCTTAGTTACTTTTTTTACTCGTTGCTGGGACAAATACCTGACACTCAAAATGAAGGAAGGAAAGGTTTATTTAGCTCACAGTTACTGGAGGTTTCAGTCCATATTCAGCTGGCCCAAGGCTGAGTTCAGCATGACAGAGAGCATCCAGTTCATGGTGGCGGAACAGCAACAAAATGGTGGCAGAGACAGCAAATCAATCAGGGAAGCAGAGCAACAGCAACAGCTTAAGTCTGTCTCTCTGTGTCTCTTAATATTGCGTTCAGGCTCTCTGCCTTAGGATATCCACGCTAAACCACACCCATAGTCTCAGCCTTACTCAGACCGATAATCCCATCAGTAATAAAACACAATCCCAGGGATCATGAATCAAGTTTCAATCTATAGGAATCATGCTCTATGATTGCATGAGGCTTTGGGGGAACAATTAGCCATAAACCATAACATTTTCCCCGTGGACCCCCAAAGTCTCATACATATCCCTTTGTACAAAAGACATTTTAGTCCATCTGGAAGAATTGCTAAAGTCCCAACAGTTTCAGCAGTTGCTGAAAAGTCCAAATCCCAAGTCTCCTCCAAGATCCAAGACAAACTCTCATCTGTAAGCTCCTGTGCAAAAGTTAAACATATCCAACATTCAAAGGCATAAGATAAACATTACCATTTGAAAAATTGTAAACAACAAGGTAATACAAAACACTGGGACCAACACATGTCCAAAACCCAGCAGGGTAAACATTAAATCCCATAGTTCCTACTGGAGAATCCAAAGCAGTCTGCATTGAGTTGCGAGCATCATGCAACTCTGCTCCTATGGCACTCTTGGTGGTAATTCTCATGGCTTCACTCTTAGGCAAGCTTTGCTCCCTCTTAGCATGATCCACATTCCTGGCTTTTCCAAACTTCTGGGATTTCCACGGAATTGGCTTCTCGCTCTCTGCTTCACACACTGCCCTCTCAGGGGCATAGTACCTGGCCTCTTAGATCTTCTTCTAAAATCAAGGTGGAAGCCTTCTTAAACTAATAGCTCTTGCATTCCGAATGTGCCTAAAACCAATGCCACATGGATGATGCCAGGTTCTGCTGCCAGCTGGAGCAGTAGCCAGGTTACCTTCTCTCTTGCTTGTAGGTGTGGAGTGCCTGGATTGATGAACACTCTGACCTTGATTACTAGGAATAAATTCTCCATGCCGGCGCCATTTTGGAACCTGGTTTGGCCGCTGCCGCCATTCTGGTACTTGAGTCTCTGTGCCCTTATTCTCAAGGCAAAGCTTCTCTCTTTTGCAATTCTGGGGCTGCAAAACACAGAGAGCTGCTGCCTCTTGTGATGCCCTCAGGTCATCTTTTTGATTCACTGGTTCCTTCCCAGCAATGGAGATCCTCTCAGCTCCATCTTTGCAGTCCACAGCTTTCCTGGTGTTTCCTTTCTGGCCAGCCTCACATTTTAAATCATCCTTCTTGGCTCTGTGCTCCTGATTTTCAACATAAATCTGGCAAAAACCTGCCAATAACAATCATGCCACTGCCCTAATGGTTTGCTGCTTGGAAATATCTCTTGAAAGATTAATCAGTTCGCCATGCTTAATCTCAGTCTTAGACAAAGTCTCTGGGCATGAGCAAAATTCTGACAGACTTTCAGCCAATCAATAGCACAAATCATCTGGAGTCCAGTGACCAATGCTGTCCTTCTCAGCAGAAACCTAACTAGTCTGGTCATTATTGCCAGGCTTCCTATTAGCATTCTGGTCCGAGTTCTGACCAGAATCTCCCAAACAGAACAGCCGAAGCCATTCTAGTGCTTTGTTTTTAGCCGACATCTCTGAACCTTTCCTATCTCTTTCCGTAAGCCATTCCCAAAAGCTTGTAATCCGCATGGTCAGGTTAGTCACAGCAACAACCCCACTCCTGGTACCAGATTCTGTCTTAATTACTTTTTACTTGTTGCTGGGACAAATACCTGACACTCAAAATGAAGGAGGGAAAAGTTTATTTAGCTCACAGTCACTGGAGGTTTCAGTCCATATTCGGCTGGCCCAAGGCTGAGTGGAACAGGGCAGAGAGCATCCAGTTCATGGTGGCAGAACAGCAATACAATGGTGGCAGATGCAGCCAACCAAACAGGGCAGCAGAGAGCAACATCAACAGCTCTAGTCTGTCTCTCTGTCTCTCTTTATATAGCATTCAGGCTCTCTGCCTTAGGATATCCGCCCTAGACCACACTCATAGTCTCAGTCTTACTCAGACTGATAATCCCATCAGTACTAAAACACAATCCCAGGGATCATGAATCAAGTCTCAATCTATAGAAGCCGTGCTCCATGATTGCATAAGACTTTGGGGGGACAACTAGACATAAACCATAACAATGGCCATATCGCCTTGAACACACCCGATCTCATCCAAAATGAATGAAATTATAACTAGTTTGAATAATTAAAAAATAAATAGTTGTGAATAAAACATTGAAACAGAAATTTCATTATGAGAAGTGAGAGATCATGTGTGATACTAGACATTGTATAAAAGCAAGCAACTTCATTGGGGAAGCAGAAAGACAGTGGAAATATTCAAGAAGACAAAAATGATCTTAAAAATCATAATCCCAGCTCAAAACAAACGTAAGTCATGATGTTGAATAATTGGTGTAGTCTGTGAAGAGCTGGGCCATTTGAGTGTAACATTGTCCTGCAGGGCAGTGGAAATAGAGCATGTTTCAGTTTTCATTGCCTTCCCGTGCTATTTAATTTTCTCTATGTGTATAACTTAATGAGCAGTAATAGCTATAATGGAGTTATGCACAGGCACTTTGTGAGTATGCAGTTGTAGTAGGTAGACCAGAATAGGGATGCTTAACTGAGTCTTCTGAGTGGGACTATATTAGTGATCACTGTAAATTAAATTTAAAAGTATGCCGATGATTAGAAGGTTGATAGGAAGACAGGGAGAGCGTACCTAAAAGGAATTCCAGTGAGAAGAGTAAGTGCTGAGAAACAGAGAAAGGAATCAATACCTATTTATTTTGTAAGGTCTTTCTCTATACAGGTTATTGGAGATCCCAAACGACCATGGAAGTACCATTTTCCAATACTTTTCGCAATCACAGGGTAAAGACATAAAAATACAAGACAGACTTGCAATAGAATGCTACAGCGTCCCTGTGTGTTTGCTGTTGATGGTGGTGAGATTTTCTCCTGGATGAAGAACACAGACCTTGGGCTATATGAAGAAAGGAGTGCAACTGTTAATATTTTCACAGTCTCCAAATGGCCTAGAAGTTAGGAGAAACACATTAAGTAACTGGGTAGCAGCCAAACGTCCTTACTATCACTGAATTGTTGTGTAAACACAGGAGAAGTACTACTGCTTTTTCCAAAGCCAGGAAGTATCCAATGGGAAGGAACAAAAGTGAATGATACAGTCTTGCATCAGGTGAATGATGCATGCATTTATCTGACTCAGTGGTTGTGTTAGAGTAAATCTCTCCTGTTTTAAATTATTTTTTTTTCTAGAGAATTAAATCAATATTCACCGTATATGATAATGGATAACGCACAACTTCAATCCCATCTATCATTGTATCTGGTACCATTATTCAATTTAGATATATAGGATGTGCTATAATCATTTTTATAACCAAATAGCTGACTGTTTGCTTAGGGGACCTTTTCAGTGGTCAAATTCAGAGGTTACAACAGAAACAGCTACAGTCTACCAAGATTTCTAAACACAATGGCTTCTTTATCCAAGCAATTGTAAAGAAATTTTAACTGATATCTAGCATCAACATAAAGGAATTCTAACTTCAAAATATTGGGGATGTTTTCCAAAATGGCTTCAGAATAGACTAACTTTACACCACACATTTTTAAAAAATGGGCACATTTGTACATTTATTCAGCATCATGATCAGACTATTACATTTAGCAATCAACAGCATTGGTATAAAGCAGGTGCACACTAAAAACCTTTGTTGGAATGCTTTATACTTTCCACAGAACAGAAGCTGAAACAACTCACTACACAATTAGCCAGAAATACAGTGCTCGAGTTTTTTGCCCATATGCATGAATATTGTCTAAAACATGCCTTTTTTGAAGCAGCTAGGCTGTGCCACCACTGTGCTTGAGTGAGTTCACAAATCTGTTGTAACCCGTAGCTTCCCTGTAATTCCTCCGGTGCTCCTCTCCTGATAAGCTTTGTTTCCTGGAAGTGTATAAAGGGTTCTGTCACTGTTATAGCTACTGCTGCTGCTGGAACCACTATAGGCACCTTGATTTCATGGCTCTGTAAAATATTGACCTCCACCACCAGAGATTCTGCCTCCAAAGTTTCCTCCCTTCATGGGTCCAAAATCTGTAGTAGGATTGTTGTAATTGCCAGATTCATTATAGCTTCCATCACCCACCATAATTGTTTCCATCATTACCAAATCCATTTTGCCATCTACACTGCCACCATATCCATTTCCATCATGGCTGCCACCAAAGCTGCCTGGACCACTGAAGTTTCCTCCATGGCCCAAACTGTCATTGCCACCAAAACCACCTTCATGACTACTACCAAAATTTCCAGAACCACTTTGACCTCTTCACTAGCCAGTTGCTGGTGCGACAGGGCTTTCCTCCTTCACAGATATGGCTGTTCACATGTGGTATTTTTGAATGATAATCTTATCCACAAAATAATGCTCATGAAAGGTTACAAAAGCAAAGCCCTTCTTTCCACTGCTTTGGTTGATCATAATTTTAATCACTTTGATTTTTCCATTTGTTCAATATAATCTCATAGGTGATGTTCTTCAGTATTTTCTTTAATGCCACCAATGAAGATCTTCTGTATGCTTAATTGGGCACCTAGCACTAGAGGATCTTCTCTTAAGGTAGTTCTCAGGTTCCATAACTCATCCATCCACTTTCTGTGGCCTTGCATTCATGGCTGTATCCATCTCCTCAACAACAGCGTAAGTGACAAATCCAAAGCCCCTGGACTGCTTGGTGTTTGAGTCTCTCATTGTCACACAGTATGTGAGTGTTCTCCGTTGCTCAGCATGGCTCCTCGGACTCTCATCAGTTGTTTCAAAGCTTACTCCTCCTATGAAGAGCTCCCACAGCTGTTCTGGCTCCTCAGGAGACTCTGCCTTAGACACAACGGCAGTCAGAAGAGAGGCTGATAAGCTTCCTCCATGGTGTCCACCCACAGGAAGGTCCTCCTTTAAATTCTGCCTGTCCAGCTTTTGTACTCATAATGGAAAGATAACACAAGGAATTAAAATTTGTGTACTAGAAGAATTAATGGACTTAAACAAGGCGCAGAGTGCAAAAGGAGGTTAAAGCGAATCCCTGTTCATTCACATTGGTAGAAGGTGTGTCTTTCACTCGTCCTTGGCTGAAATGAATAGCTTGCTATTCCAACGTCCTTAATAAAATTATCAAGCTGATCACATAAATTTCACAGAAATAGAAATGATTTTTCATACTGGTTAGAATTTGGTGGGAAATACACAAATTGAGGACCTGAGGACCTAAAGTAGAAATCTGAAAACCTAATGTAGATATCTGAAACCTGAATTTCCAAGATTCACTTTCTTCCTTCAGTGTAGTAGTGGAGTTTTGAACAATTTTATAACTATTGTAAGCGCAAACTTAGGAGAGTATGAAAATGAGCTATTTTCCAGACCATCTATATGTCAACAAAAAAACTCTACATCACTGGTCCTGGGCTTCATTCCTTAGGGTTGTCTTTCATTAGGGTTTTTCCCCCCTTAATTATAGTAATAATCACAGGAAAGGAGTGAAGCCAAAACACATATTTTCCTCAATATAGACACATTATTTACAAAATGATCTAATTTATTGGACATCATTTACCTAAGGCTTCAATCTTCTAAAGCCATATATTTTGCTACCCTCCCTCTAGATGAATGGTAGGGTAAAATTCTGGCTCAGTATTATATTTAACATAACTTAAAATAGATCAAAGTTTTAATGGCTCATAACAGATCGAGTTAGTCAGCATGATAGTCTGTCCTTCTCTAATATTTCCTTGAAAAAGTACACTTTATATTCTTTCTGGAAATAAATCAAATGATGATATTTTTTTTCTAGATGTTTTAGAGAATTATTTAAAAGAGAAAAGCTACCTTTGTACTTTTATTCTACTGAACATTCTAAGGTCTTGACTAAATTTCATTTGATACGATTAAAAGCCCACCTTGCTCCTTTTATTTTCTTTAATAGTTTTTTAAATATTGATTTATTATATTATTTTACTCTAAGTATCTGTATAGCTTTCCTTTATCATTAAGTCTTGCATCATTCATGATTTTGCAAAGAAGCAGCACCAACAGCATTTACAGGGTGTGATTGCAACATAAGGTGAATGTTTAAGTTACAAACATATTACCATAAAAGGCCCACTAGTGCCAGTGTCCCTCAGAAAGCTTTCTTCGGCTTCACACACACTTATCCCATCATCTAGGCCACTTTCTGGAGCGGCTCTGGAAGTGCTCTTTTGTATCCGTGAGCTGTCAGAAGAGTGAAGCTAGCGCTGCCGCTGAGTGGCATCCAATAGCCAAGCAGGCTCTTGAAAATGTTACTGCAGGCCTCCATCCACCTTATTTACCAAATAGGGTACCATGTGACTTCCGGCTCTTCCCTAAAGTCAAAATGACAAGGTAAGATAAATATTTCAAATAGATTCAGGATATGGAGTTCTCTATGATGTGAAATTAAAGACACTAAAGAAAAAGAGCTTTGAGAACTGCTTCAGAATTTGGCGAGGATGGTGGATTGAGTGTGGTTGAGGCAAGAGAGGATTCTGAGGGGGATTAATGCCAATGTGTCTTTCATTTTTTTATTAAATCATTGCATCCATTCAATAACACTTCCTATTTGGAAAAATAAAAGAAGATTCATTGTGAAAATTGAATCATGTGCTTGTGGAGTCCAAGCCACCCATGGATTGTGGAGTCCACTCTGCCATCTGCAGGCTGGAGAATTAGGAAGGAGGATTGCATGATTCAATCTGAGTTTAAAGACCTGAAGTAGCAGCCAGGGACATAGCTCCGTGGCACAAGTGCCTGCCAGGCAAGTGCAAGGTCGTAAAAAAAAATAAATAAAGACCTGAACCAGATAAGCTAGTAACATACTTGCACACCTGCAAAACAAGAGCTTCAGTATCCAGAAAGGGAAGATGAATGTTCTGGCTAACAAAGAGACAACATTTATCCTTTCGCTGCCTCTTTGTTTTATTCAGGCTCTGGAAGTTGGCTGACTACCACATTCATTGCTGGAGTCTTCTTTACTCAGTCAATTGATTTAAGTGCTGAAGTCTTTCAAAAAAAATCCTTGTAGACACACAGAGAAATGCTGAGCAACTCTCTCCAGACTCTGTGGTCACCACATAAAATTAAGTCCTCACAGATCTTAAAAACTGATTTCTAACTTTATCTAAGCATTAGCTTCTATATTTATGCTATTTATTATTACTGTTTAGATCAGATTAATGCAAAGATCTAGATCACTATGAAATTCTTTCTTTCTTTCTTTCTTTCTTTCTTTCTTTCTTTCTTTCTTTCCTTCCTTCTTTCTTTCTTTCTCTCTCTGTCTCTCTTCCTTCCTTCCTTCCTTCCTTTCTTTCTTTCTTTCTTTCTTTCTTTCTTTCTTTCTTTCTTTCTTTCTTTCTTTCTTTTGTGTTTGTGGTATCAGGGATCAAACTCAGGACCTTGAGCTTGCCAGTCAAGCATTTATTCCACTCAGCTATCTCCCTGAACCCTACATCACTGTAAGGTTCATGTGGTGTTCTAGATCATGCATATTTTACTTGGACCAGAATGATATTATTACATAATTTTCCATATGGTACTATAATTAGTATGGTACACTATGATATATATATATCTATATATATCTATATATATATATATAGATATAGATATAGATATAGATATAGATATATTACTCACTCTGGAGCCATGCTCACTCTGGGATGGCTTGAAAGAAGAAAAAGAGTATGAAGTAAGATAATATATATTTATTTCCTAGAGTGTATTAAAATTCATCTATTACCTATTTGTCAAGCCAAGAAAAATCTTCACTCAATTGTTAAGGATATTTTTGTATCAGCTCAGTAACTAGCAATTTGAACTTTATCAAGTGGGTCTGCTTCCTATAATAGCTGCAAAATGGGTCGCTACTCTATTCACCTGTCAATTTCTTGCACTTATTTATGAAGAGTGAGTGCCACAGAAAGATTTCCTAAAGGAAAGCACTTGGTCGGAACTCAGTCTTTAAACAGTAGAAGGAACAACTACAGGCACTGTGAATTTTGCCATAGGTGTGGGTGGCTTTCTTAAGGATTCCCCACTTTATTCAGTTTCTGTGACTCTGTGGTCTCAGAAGACTGGTTCACCCCAGAACAGGGATAACATTGATGGTATACTAATTTCATCACTTTTTTTAAAACTAAAAAACTTAATAATATTCAAGACAGTGGTCAGGGAAAGGAAGGAAAGTTGTTTCCCTGCTTCATGCTTTCCCTCTGCATGGTTGTTCCTTTTTACCCATTAAGTATATCATTTTTCTTTAAGATGCCAAAACATTATTACTGACCTTACCTAACCTTAATCAAGCTCTATTCCCTTTTGCGTCTCCTATTACAGCTTTGCAGACTTTCAATTCTGAACAAGTTATGTCTTGTGTTTCTTACCTGAGACCCCACTAAACTAAGCATGGGATGTTGACTACTATATGAATGAGGCACTCGCGACTTTGTCTCACCAATAGCTTCTTTCAGCAGCAGTAGTTTTGATGAAGAAGGTTGGTTTAGCACTGTTTGAGCATGAACATTCAGGATTCCGTGAAATGGGCTTGATCTTATAGGTGTTTCGTAGTTTTCTTTCTGTTAGAACCACAGAAGCATGTGCCTTCTGCTTTTGAATCATATACTGATTATGTTTTATTATGTAGTTTGGCATTGTTGATGCTAAATTACTTTCTTGCTATGTAACAATCGTCAGTCGTCTTTTGTAAAGCACATTTACTCATCTTTCCTTTTTTGTTGCTCACGCAGGATTTGCTGTAAGAATGCAGCATTCCCTTCTATTCATGTGCAGTGCAAAGCGGAAAGGAAAGACGTTCCAAGAGCCATAATTAAGCCTTCTTACTATGTCCTCAGAAATAGTCAATGCCACTTCTCTGCAAGATATTTTCTGTGAAAGTAGCGGTATTTTGTGTCTGGATGTCTTTGTATCTTCAACAATTCCCGCGACTGAGGATCATAGCATCCCCACGGTGCAGATCCAATCAAGGAAACATCTGCTCATCTTCATTTTGACAAGATCTGTAGCAAGAAGAGAAACAGAGAATACTTCTCATTTTAAAGCAAGGAGATCTCCTGGATGTGTGCTGATAGGGACAGGGACAGGCAGGGCTGCTGCTTTGATGGACACGATGGCTAATTGCCTGGGGGTGTTCTTGCACTGCACCTAGATTGCTGCAGGAACAGTAGGTATGCCCTCCGTGAGACAGAGGAAAGCCTGTCATTAAAGTCAGGAGCAATCAGAAACCAGCATTGGAACTGTGAATCTGCAGGGGAGCATTTTATTGGTGCCCTGTGTCTCACTGCCGAGATGCCCTTACTTTCTCATTTATCCTGTGAGCAGGAAACTGGGATATATATGCTGACATCTATGAAGATTAAACTTTACAAATGTACATGATTAGAAAATATTTTGTCAGTAAAGTAGGACTGAAAAATGGAAAGGCGGTATGAATTCATGTTATGCTACATAATGATGCATACATAGTACAGCACTCACCTGAGTAAAGGAATTAGCATTTTCTTGTCTAAGTTCAGGGACTGTGTAAGGGAAAATATTGCTAACAGGTAAGAGAGAGTGTATTTCAACGGCCTTTCCTGTCTGAGGACAAATACCTCTGCTATTGGTCTAGATTGTAGGATAGCATGGTTCTGTGTTACATCTTACTCAGATGTGTTTCCTAGGTTGCTCTATAGACACTTGTGGTTGTTTCATCTATGCTACATATGTGAAAAAAAGTTAAATCAAATAAGTTAAAACATCCAGGGATGCATATGCACCCCTCTAATCACACACACAGAATTGCCTTGTCAAGACGGTTATTTGATTCCATAGGACATAGAGGGCATATGTTGCCTCTCTAATTAAGAAAGAGGCAAAGAGGCTTAATAAAGTCTGCCATGACTTCTTCAAACTCAGAGATCAAGATTTTTCCAGTGAATTGCTCCCTGTTTTCCTGTCCTTTGCATTACCTTTCCTGTTTGCACAAGGAGGATAGCAGGACGAGACAGAGCAACAGGAGGCATCAGTTTCAGATTTCAATCTGTATAGGATCTTTCATGTCATGTTCAGCACTGCCATGTAGGCCCCTCCTCACAGAGCTTCCTAAGGAAAAGTTCTTCTATGTGGAATAATGACAAAAAGCTACTGCAAGAAACGTTGTTTCCCCAGTGATTGACCTCACAGTATTATATCCTAACCAGAATTAAAAGCTAGGAGTACTTTCTCTGGTGAAACCATCATCACGTAATGTATATAGCTATAAACTTTGCCTAATTATTACAGAACTTCGCCTACCTGGCCATCTTTCTCTCTTAATGCTGTAATGAAATCAAGAGAATCAGTAGTTTACTAATATGACGGGAGTCAGCAATATAACTCAGCAGACTAAAGTGCCTGCTTAGTCAAGCTGAGATAAGTGCAGGGACCGCAGTTCTTTACCCAGCACCACAGACCATGCCAGGCCTACCTGCAGGGGAGGCTGAGCCAGTCACAGAGTCCAAGCATAGTGGTGCACAACCATAATGATACAGCGGTGAGGCTGAAAGCAGGAGTATCGCTACGAGTCGGAGCTGCATAGTGAGATCCTCTAAGAAGCAAATACATTAAAATGATAGAGGAAGAAGAAGAAGAGGAAGAAGAAGAAGAAGAAGAAGAAGAAGAAGAAGAAGAAGAAGAAGAAGAAGAAGAAGAAGAAGAAGAAGAAGAAGAGGAGGAGGAGGAGGAGGAGGAGGAGGAGAAGGAGGAGGATGAGGAGGAGGAGGAGAAGGAGGAAGAAGAAGAAGAAGAAGAAGAAGAAGAAGAAGAAGAAGAAGAAGAAGAAGAGGAAGAAGAAGAAGAGGAAGAGGAAGAGGAAGAGGAAGAAGAAGAAGAGAAAGATGAAGAAGAAGAAGAAGAAGAAGAACAAGAAGAAGAAGAACAAGAAGAAGAACAAGAAGAACAAGAAGAAAAAGAACAAGAAGAATAAGTAGAAGAGGAGGGGGAGGAGGAGAAAGAGGAGGAAAAGGAGGAGTTCCATAATTGTCAACAGCCTTCATATTCTGAAGGACATTTATGTTTTTGTAAACTATTTTGGATTGTTTATGTTCAGACAGAAGACAAAGAATATCCCTTACCTATTGTAAAGGAAACTATGCATCAGAAATAATGCCTTCATAGTAGATGAACGAATAACTGAAAAAATTTTAATATAAGTTGGAGAACAAAACCTCACTTCCACTGACTATTAAATGTTTCAAGTTATGTTATTATACTACAATGGAATATTACTAAACCATAGCAAGAATGGACAGGTGTAATAAAACAATAATATATAATATATGTATATATTTATTAGATATGTATTTTAATAAATTGACTAACTGAACCAGAATTGAGGTAACCCACAGTGGCCATCTGCGTGGTGGAGACCCAGAGGACACAGTTGCTGCTTGGGTCAAAATCTGAAAGGCTCAGAACAAGAGGGACCAAAGCTATGGAGTCAGGAGAGGCCACAGGCTAGGAAGTAAATGGAGAATCACTAATGTGAATCTACATTAAAAAGCTGAAGATAGAGCCAGTCAGACAGCTGAGCAGACTAAATCACCTGCTTAGGGAGGCTCAGGGAGTTTGATCCCTGGTGCTGCTAGCTCAGGGAACACTGAGATGGTGACTGAGACTGGGTATGGTGGTTCATACCTGTAATCCCAGCATTTGGGAGGCTGAAAACAAGAAGATCACGATGAGGCTAATCTGTGTAGTGAGACTCTGTAGACCGTTTTTAACATTAAACAAAGGATGCGGAAGAGTCCAGTGTCTAATGTTCACAGGAGATAGCTTAATCATGGCAACATTTAGCTATTAATTTATCAGTGCATTCATACACTGCTGAGTATATAGCCACTATGCCCAGTCTCCATGGTCATCTCAGGGTCCCCAGAAGCAAGGCTGGCAGGGAAGGCCTGGGGATTGAGCCCCTGGCCCCTGTGTCTACTTGCAGGTGCTTTAATCTGCTGACCTATTTGGCCAGCCGTTGAATACATAAGACATGGAGGGGAAATTTTAGATGTGCACTATAACAGTATTGAACCTATCTTGAATGTCATAATGATTACTTTAAAGTATAATGAAAATGATATGGAATTTCAAAACAAGATGTTGGAAAATTAACAACTGTTGTTATATTGCATATTATCTTCACAGTAATTCATCAGTGTACAAGACATAGACAGGCAAAATTGATCAATTAAAGCATGAATTCTTCTTTTCAGAAAAACAACAGCAAGTGGTAGTAAAATTATCTTAGTTCACACACACACACACACACACACACACACACACACACACACACACACACATTCTCCTTATTTCTTTCCTTTCTCTTTTCCCCACCCTAGTTGTTCTTTCCTTTTGAGCAGTTTCCTTCTCTTTCGTCATATCTATTGTGTGTTTTGGTTGTTATTTACTCTTTTACTTTCTTACATTATGCAGATAATGCGATGTTTACACATGTGAATTTCATTTCATTTACTTATGAATATGTTGTCTGGTTTCATCCATTTAGTTATAAAAACAATTTCTTGAGTACATCTATAGGTCAACCTTATCAAATTACATATTCAAGTATGTATTATACCATTAACTGATTATTATTCATAGATAGACCTCTACAATACACCTGAACTATTGTAAATGTTGTTAGTTAAATACAGAAGTTAAGGTATAAATTTTATTTGAACATTATATAATCTTTTTTTAAAGTTTTTTTTTATTTGTTTCTCTTAAACCTCATTTATTTGTTTGTGTTGTGCCTGGCTCAGCCCGCCCTGGGGGGGGGAGGTGCGCAGCATGTGGTGCCAGGGATCGAGGAGCGGTCGCAGCGCTGGCCTTAAGTTTCCTCCGCAGGTGCTTTAGACCACTGAGCCATCCCACCAGGCCCATATAATCTTAAATATTTGGCATATCCAAATTCGAAGAATGTTACAGATGAAATTTCAACACCATGTTTGGCAGTGAACTATGGAGTTAAATAAGTTTTCTTTATACCATGCCAACAAAGGAGAGTCACAAAGATTTTTTTTAAAAGAATAAAACCCCTTATATTTATGAGATGAAAGGTGCTCCAAAAATACAATACTTACCAGGAAAATGAAATACCATTTCATAAATAAAGCATTGTTTTCTATAGTATTCTATAACACATAAAAAGCACAGAAGAGATAAAAGGAGCCCAACAAAAAAGGAGACAGAGTGTTCAAAAAACTGAATATAGGTAATGCACCTTAAGGATGCTATCAGATAAATACAAAGGTCAGTGAAGATAGAAGTGGGTAAACATTTTCATAAAGAGTCCCCATCTCGTGCACTCTCAGGATACCTCCTTTTAAAGACACGGAGGGTCTGCCCTTCACAATCACTGAAATAATTCAATTGGGTGACCTTTCAGAAAGGCCAGATGCACTCCTGAGCCCTGGTCCCCTCACCTCTGTTGTTCTGAAGACAAAAGAAAGTGAAATGAATCAAAATGTGTTTGCATGGAAGCTTGTCGATTTGTACCGAGCCTATCGACGAGTTGGGCCATATTTTAAAATAACTTTTGATTCTTCAATAAAAAGGGGTAGAGAAAAGCTGATGAACGAAATCAAGGTAAAACAATTACTAATTCAAGAACGTTAAACATCTGTAAAGGAAATATTTTAGGCTGAAATTTTCTTGATGCCTTATAGATTGAACCACCGAGGGCTGTGTTTTAGATCAATTATATTTTAAGAATAAATAGTGAAAATACCACTACTTAAATGCTATACTAATTTAAAATAAGAAATCCCATGATCACATATATAACAATAAAGAAATATTTAAAATTAGCTGCATGGTTTATATGACATCTCATTTTTTTCACTAAAGATCTTTTTAAAAACTCAGCAGCAAACACTTTTCTTATTGTCCTCTGCAATGCTTTGTAGGGACAAAGCATTGTACTAAAATTTGCCTTATCTTTATAGTGAATTTATATTGACTATAAATTTACAGAAAATATTTTCCTTTTCTGTTTTTTGTTTACTTAATGCCTTATTAAAGTATCTTGAAGGTCAGTGTACACTTTACTGGAGCCTTTTTGCTGTGCAACCCACATAAACGTATTAAAACATTCTAAATCATTTTTAATGAGGGTTTTTAAAATTATACTCTTCCCAACTATCAACAACTTGTTGGTTAAGCAGACCATCCTTTTATAATCAGTATATGAAAATTATTAGGCAAATGACAAATTAGTCCCTCTGCAATTTTTCTGATGGAGCTGGTAAGATTACATTTGATGAACTGTTTGATGTATATTCGTTACTAGTACAATATACAAGTAATCTGGTATCTAACCAAATAAGGTAATAAATCTTTTATTATATAATTTAAGGATATCGAAACCTGTGTAACAGATGGAAGATGGAGGTTTTGGAAGCAATGATAATATATTATGTGAATATCGCTATTTGTAAACTTTATGCAGAAGCTACTCAAAGAATACCTAAATTAAAACAAAATGATAGTGTTTCACGTCCAAGAATACCATTGTGCATTGAGTTAAAGATCTCTCTCTCTCTATTAGCCCAGTAAGTAGGTCAGTCTGTCCTGTACTCTGGTGGCTCTGGACTGGGCATCTGCCGCTCTCACACTGTGTGCAGAGTCCTACTCATGGTGTGGGGCACAGAGCAGCAAGCCCAGCAGGAAAGGCTTTGGAATAATATGGGAATCTCTTTTGTATTACTAGAACAAGTAGGAACCTTGTCCAAAACACCTGCTGCAGCATACACTTTGGATAAGAAGCTGCTACTGGTAAGATGAAATGTCAGATGAGAAAAGCATCATGACTCAGCATGTGCATAGGCTTGCTGACTAAGACAGCCAGGTCCAGTTCCTGACTGACTGTGATGTTCATTTTCTCATCCCTAAGACACAAGACCTGGCATCCGCCGCCGTGAGGAAGAAGGGTTTGTGTGGCTTGCAATGTGTAGAGGTTTCAGTCCCTGGTCAGCTGACCCCAAGGAAGAGTGGCATGGTGGAGTGTGATGGCAAAGGAGAAACAGCTTACAGTATGGTGGTGAGAACCAGAGAGAGGGATGGAGGGAGAAAGGAGAGAGCGCTCTTCTTAGGCCAAAGCCCCAGTGACCTACCTCCTCCCACCAGGCTGCACCTCCTAAGTCACATTTAGCTATCACCAGATCGGTAGACTGGTCCATTAATAAGGACCATAGCCATGACCCAGTTGCCACCTCAAATCTTATCTCATGAATGAGGCCTTGCGCAAACATCCACATAGAAACCAGAGCACTCCTTCAGATCCCGCTGGTGAAGGAGCGTGGCGATCAGTAGTCCTCCCCTCTGGCCTAAGAGCCCCCTCCCCATTCCTCTTAGGCCGGTACATCTAATTGACAGCTTTGGGAAGTGAAACACTACATTCTTAGCTGGGCTGGGTATCACAAGGCTGTATCCTAGGAGTCTGGAAGGCAGAGGCAAGAGAAGAGGATGACAACCTCAGGTACCTCCCGGAAACTCAGTGATTTTGTGAGAACCTGTCTCATAAACAGAACAAAATAAAGAATGTTAAGAGTGGAACTCAGTGTGACAGGACTAGGTCCAATAAGACTATAAAATAAAACAATGTGCCTTTTTGAAATAGGAGTAATTTACCTGGGACTATTTGTATCAAAGAGGTAAAAAATGAATCTTAACTTTTCTCCATGAGGTAGAAATACAAAATCAATCAATCAATCAATCAATCAATCATAAAAAGTGAAAATTGGCCATAGGGACAGTTCAAGAAAAAAAGAAAAATTAATTTATGAAAAAATATATTTCAGATAGGTTGAAGTACAAATTAGAAATACTGGTGAAATAGTCTGAAAAAGAAAAGAATATTACATTTAAATAGATTATGTGTCTATATTGAATATGTATACCTGTGAGGAAATTACTTTTATCACCTCTTTTTGCATTTTCTTTCTTTTTCCTTCCCTCTTTTTCGCCCTTCCCTCCTTCCTTTCTTTCTTCCATTCTTCTCTCCCTCCCTCTTTCCCTCCCTCCCTCCCTTTCTGCCTCATTCTCTCCCTCCCCTTCTCTCTCCCTCCTTTTTTCTTTCTTTCTTCCTTCCTTCCTTCCTTCCTTCCTTCCTTCCTTCCTTCCTTCCTTCCTTCCTTCCTTCCAAAACCTATTTCTTTCTCTGAAGGAGGTGGGGTGCCTGAAATATAACCTCAGCATTTTTCTTTATCACCTCTGTACAGTTACTGGATGCTGCAGCTCTAGATAAGAGAATCAGGCCTCTCTTTTCTACAGATTTGCACTCTGAATTTTCAAATGTCCATAGGATTGACAGCGATAAACATGCAATGAGTAAATAAATACGTATATACTTGTTAAACACAAATAAGCAGTAAATGTCCTTCCAGAGCATTTTGAGACACTGTCTTTAAGGTAGTTTAAAAGTGGCTAGTAGAAATTACGTTTTAAGTGTTTCACTTGTTAGTTCAGAAATGAAACTTGCAGAGCTTCGGGCACATTACATGTCACTTTTGAATCTAAATTGTTAAGAAAGAAGTAGACATTTGACTAAATTCACCCGTTTCACTCGTCTACAATGGATGTTGCTGTATATTGTGATCCAGAGCAGGAAGAAACGATGAGAAGACCTGATGAATGTAGCTTCAGAGGTCTCACTGAGATCTGTTTCTCTTGAAGTGAGCCCAGAACTCCAGAAGCATCTCCTTTTTCTTTAAATCATACAATAGAAGGATTACAAAGAGGAGAGGAGATAATCACCAACTTCTCACGTAAGGGCGGTGACATCAATAAAGATAAGCTGTTACACAAATGTCTCAAGTAAGGGCAGAAACATCATTTAGGATAAGCTGTTACCACCATCTTTAAAAAATCCTGGTTTCCTGAAATCCCTAAGTAACAGATTACAACCCCCCAAGCTTTGTTTATTATTCTTTGATTCTTTAAGATGCCAGTTTCTTATCTCTACAGGTGTTGCTAACTATTTCCTTGTGCGTGAATAGCTTGCTAAGTTTTAGAGAAAAAGATGTAAATAAAAGATCAGTAAATCTGCAATGCATTTCAAAAAAACTGTATTTCTTAAAATACAAAGAATCATTATCACGATGTTCTGTTTACTTTATTTAAATTCACATAACCTATTCCTACGAATGGTTCTATTTTTAGAGGTATCATTTTGACATATACAACATGTCTGTGACATTTTATTTCAACTCATTTGAATGTATTAGAAAACACATTGGAATACAGAAAATTTTGTCTTTGTTAAAGGAGCATAAAAGGTTTATATCTTTTCATCTTAAAAACTCCCATCAATACTCACATTAAAATTTCTTAGCACATACAGTATTCAGTATATGACATTGTCTTTAATAATAAAGATAGGTCATATCCCACATAAACTATTTTCAGAGTCTAGCAGTACTACAAACTAAAGCTATAATTTTTAAGGCCTTTAAGTGAAATAATGAACTTCTTATGGGTATCAGTTTTATAAAGTATATCATTTATTTATTTCTATTTTTTCTGTTAATACAATGCAGATTGTTGTCTTCATAGGAGTTGTTCAGAGTACAAGGTACAGACATGATAATTTTCTAAACACTATTGGTACAAATATTTCTTTTCACTGAACTAACAGAAATTAGCCATATACATAGTCAAATATTCCACAATAGTAGTGGGTTTTAGCAGAGCTGACATTGTCAGAAGCTGTGGACTTGAGCCTTTTAGAGCTGAGCATACTAATCTGGCTTTACTTTTAATGCCTTGTGGCTATGCTTTTCTGCTCGGTGGTTAAGGCCAAGTTAAAGCAAGACCTATATAACAAAACGCATAACTTTTGTATCTGACAAAGTCAGTCAAATTCCTTCAGTATTTACCTTGAAACCATGTACAGAATTTTGTAGAACTTTTGTCAGCGTCACCTACCTGAATGACTCACAGCCATTGCTTGACCAGTTTTCTCTCTGTGAAAGCCCAAGAGAATGTTTTCCCTCTAAGTGACTCTCCTTAGGTATACTATACATCATCAGTCCCTTTTCTCTGTGGGCCCATAATCTCCTTGAACAGAAAGTCTGGGAAACCACTAAGTTATAGGATGTTACAGCACAAGTTCTCTTATGTCCTGAGTCCTCGCTGACCTTGAAGGACTAGGGCCAAAATATTGGCTATCCTTGCAGCCCTTCTTTTTCTCTAATTTTTGGTCTGCAAACTTAAGTTCTTAACTCTCCAGAAGAGAAGCTTAAATGGAAAGGTATAATACAGCTGAATGGAAACCAAGAACTTAAGGATTAAAAAATGACAAGACAGCAAGCAGAAAATTTAAGAAACATACACTTACATATGCGGGATGGATTAGACAATGTTCCTAAGTATTTCCAACATATATTTTTCTTTTTTCTTTCTCTTTCTTTCTTTCTTTCTTTCTTTCTTTCTTTCTTTCTTTCTTTCTTTCTTTCTTTCTTTCTTTCTTTCTCTCTCTCTCTCTCTCTTTCTTTCTTTCTTTCTTACTTACTTTCTTTCTCTTCTTTCGTTTTTCTTTTTTTTGTACCAGGGTTTGAACTCCGGACCTTGTACTTGCCAGGCAGGAACTTACGCCATGAAGCTATCTCCCCAGCTCTTCCCAACAGATTTTTGACACTTGCAGTAGCAATGTGTAAGACAAAAGCCATGCTTGAAATTCTTATCATTCTAGTCTTTTAGATGTGTACTGCTTCTAACGTAATTTCAATTATTGCCATACTCTCTCAAGTAAATGTTTGTTTTAAAGGAAACAAAAGAGTAGTTAAAGAGAATACAAAACAAGGAAAAATATCATAGGATTGACCTGCTACAATTTAGTATATGCTTAGATTTCTAAATTTTTGTGTGAAAAAGTGGTAACAGTTTTTTTAACCACAATCTATAAGGAGTTATTAGAATATCAATAATTGATGGAAATATTAGTTCCATGTTATTTTAAGACATTTAATAAAGTATATCATTTAAAACTTAATAATTTTATCTAAAATCATTCTCCAAATATACCAACTGCAGTACCAATACCAACAAAATATTATCCCTTTCACTAGAAGATAGTATTATAATACTTCAACCTGGATACAAAGAATCACCCTAATGTTTAGTGTGTACTTGTAGGTGTGCCTTATAATGTTTGTGGCCATGAGGAGTGAGTTATGACTCTATCAGTCTGCAGTTACTAGAGATTTAATGTAACATATAGAGACATGTAAGAATTTACAAGATTGGCTTGCACTGGCCACACACAGAGTCAGGTAAGGAAGATTGCTAAAGGGCTGTCTGTGTGCTGGAGACCCCAAGGACCCAATGAAAAGCCTGGAGCTGACTCCAGAGTGCCCTCGTCAGTCTATATTAGGAGGGTTTATGGCAGAAGCAAGGAGACAGTGTCCATCCAAGCTGAGGAGAAAACTGGAGCTCTTCTGAGAAATAGGAGTGAGCCTTCTTTCTGCGTTTCCCTTTTACAGACTCCATTCAAGGGATAAACCTAGGGTTGGTCTCTTATTTTTGTTAAATCCCCTCAGCCACACCCAGAACTAGGTGGACCCAGTTCAGTTGGGTATTTCTCATTCAGGTTGACATAATCAGTTAATTATAGTGGCTAAATCCCGTATAAAAATAAATAACATAGAAAACAGAAGAGGTATGCTAGTTCAGAATGTGCAACAGTAACTGTAAAACACTTGACAAAAATAATTTTAAGAAATTCTCCTCACTACTAACTTCCAATCTAGATGTTTCTCTAAGCAAATGTTTTGAAGATGGCCCAAGAATGTGCATTTCACTAAGAGTGGGATTTTCCTGTCATCATTAAGTTTGCATTTGAATTAAACAATAGACCTTTGTTTATACTGAAGAAGGAACAGAGGAGAAATTGGATTAATAAATATTGTTATCATAAAATATAGAAACATCAAAGCCTTGTTTGAGACTTCTGGTCTCTTGAGATATTTTTAAAGCACAGAAGTCAGTTTTGGTAAAACAAAATGAAATTGCTGCAGTGCAAAAATCATCTTGAAAATCTACAACTTGCCATTGAGTAGGAATGAGCCTTGACACATTTCTAGCACTTATGGTGAAAAGTAACGAATATAACTCCAGGACAGGTCTTCCCAAAGGATTTCTTCTGCCTTCCCTCTCCCTCACCTTCTCTTCATTTTCCTTTGTTTCAACATTGAGAGAAGAAACGATTAGCAGTCTAGTCATCATGCAAATGATGCCTAATATTAACAGAAGGATGTTTTGACCTCAAAACCATTTGTGACTATGTACTGATAAATTTCTGCAAGACCACCTTGTCCACGAGGTGGAAGGACTATTGATAAAACACAAAAGCTATAGCATAGTGACCCAAGCCTTTCTAGCATGAGTTTACATGCAAGAGGGGAAACTATAGATCCTCAATTTTGTGAGAAAGTCAGAATTCTCTTATGCACTTATACTTTGAATTACTCAGGAGTTTCTTTGCATACTAACTTAGATGGTTACATAGGTGGTTGCATCAGCTGAGACATTTACCCCAACTCACTCAGTCTAGGACCTTTCGGTATCACATAACTTTTCACATATCTACTAAAAAGTACTCTGATAATTGAACTTTGCATTCAGTGAGAAGTGTGGATAGCACCCTAAAGAAACCTTGCTCCATGTAGTCCCCTTATTTGCCACATAACAACAGGCAGGGATGCTCAAGTGCCAAAGACTTTGTGACGATGTCTGTGGGGGCCACTTAGTCTCTAGGACCTTTGGTAACTCATTCTTTTTCTCTGACTCTAACAGTGTCATGCAAGTGTCAAATTGGATTATTATTGAGCGAGAAACTCTCCCATAAGTATTAAATTAGGGTGGTAGTATTGTGATATTAAAGTATTGTGGTAACAATAAAGTATTGTGGTATTATTTTCAGGGTCATCCTACCTCTGATGCCCTCAGTGTGGGCTAGGTAATGCTTAGGAATGTGCTCAGAATGAGGTGGCAACATTAATTTGTGAATTCCCTCTTTACCTGCTGAAAATCATTGTCCTCTCCTGGAAGAACAT
>PVJA010004210.1:0-88025 GCA_004027025.1 Myocastor coypus | reverse complement strand
TATCTTCCAGGGTCAAATCCCCTCAGGATTAAATTTGAGACCATAGACAGTACTTTGTAGAACTGTTGTTAGTGTTAGCCTTCGGGACGAGTCACGGCCAATGCTTGGCCATTTTGCTTTCTGTGAAAGCCTGAGAGAATGTTTTTCTCTGGGTGACTCTCCTTAGATGCACTGCAGTTCATTCATCCCTTTCCTCTGATGTCCCATGATCTCCTTGACCAGGAAATTTGGGACACCTCTGAGTCATAGGATATTACAGCACAGGTTCTCTTATATCCTGGGTCTTATTGACCTTGAAGGGCTAGGGCCAAAATATTGGCTATCCTTGTAGCCCTTCTTTTTCTCCCGTTGTCGGTCTGTTAACTTACATTCTCAACCCTCCAGCAGAAAAGCTTTGTGGTACTATTATTCTGTAACATAGGTACTGGGCTTATCATCACTGGCTTTCTGAGTATCAAATGTCTTTGACTTAGCTTGTAAATGATATTTTCTGACCATCATTGATATTCTAATAACTTTTCATACAATGTGATATAAGCAGTTACACAATTTTGACACAGATATTTGGAAATTCAAGGAAATACAAAATTGTAGCCTGTCAAGACTATGGTATTTGGCCCCATTCGTTTGGAGGATCCCACTAGGGTCCTCCCTGGCTGAGAGAGAGAGAGGGAAGTGAGGCGGGAGAGGCTGAGTCCAGCAAAGCAAGACTCCCAGTTCAGCTTGCTTCACACAGTTTCTTCCACTTGTCCCCTGCCTGGGAATTTCTTGATAATGAGCTGTAGATTTAAAGAAAGAAATGTGCCCATGGAATTATTTTTTAGTGGGATCTGGAGCCAAGACAAAGGAAACAGCACTGTTTGAGAATCCGTGTTCGTATTTGGGAGTAAACTGTTTCCGTTTTAAAAGTGCTCAGCCACCTTCCCCCGAGGAGCCCCAGTGACCCTTGTCCTTTATTCCTCTACCTCATTTTCCTGGCTCAAGGAAGGAGCAGCTCAGGTTGAAAAATAGAAGCGCTGTTGACGACTCCATCTCTGGGATCGCTTCCTCGCTTATCAAGAATAAGTGGTGATTTCCCCCACCTGCCTTCTAAAGTAGGTCAAGAAGCGAGGGTAGGAGCGCCCTGCATCTGGAGACGCGAAAACGGGCGCCTGCCTAGAGTGCAGAAGGAGCCCGCCAAGAAGGAGGGTAATTATCGCCACCTCCACGCAGCTCCCTCTGCTGTGGACAGGTGGCCTTTTCTATAAAAATCACGCAGTGCCTTGTCAACTTCTGCTAACTTTCCATGGCAGAAAGGGCACTGGAGGTACTGAGCAGAAAAACACTCTTTATTTTGACATCTGACAGCTAAAAGCAAGGATTTCAGGCAAGACATTTCGATTCCTGTTGCTCATCTTTGCAACCGAAGCTACTCATCTCCGGGTCTCCTCAGCTCAAGAGTCTTTTGCAGAGCTCTGGCTCTCCAGGGGGATGCAAAGAAGGGTGGCCACCGGGGCCACTCCTGCATATAGCAGGAAGAAGAGCCAGAAACTGGGGACCATCCTGGGGTATCCACTGGTAAGTAATAGGACTCAGATGAACGGCTGCAGTCGAGATTTTATAAAATCATAATCAGCATAAATAGATTTCCCGGGATTCCTAAAAAGTGATATTGAGAAATGTGATCCAGCTTGTATATTAATTAACCTCATTCTGACATAGAAAAAATATAGCACTCTGGCTTCAGATCGCTTTCATTAGAGAAAATGCACCAGCATGAATGGCACGACTTATGGTCTCAGCTGTAGGAGGAAATAAATGACAACGTTGGGGTTTGGTCCTGAGATCAGAATTCAGACACCATCGTTCTGCAGGATAAATTAGACGGACTGCTGGATTCTGCAATACATCTTAATCACATGCTTCTGTGGGCGCCAACACGAGGCTCCGGCAACCAGGGGAGCTCTCTTGTAATGGCCAAGATTTTAAATTTCTCACCTTTAAAGTGATTTGTCACCATTAACAATCAATCTACACACTCGTATTTATTACACAATCAAGTATTTACATTGTTGGTACATAGTCGCTATAAAATAGGGATTTATCTAGCTTGGTATGATGTCAAGATTCTTTGAAATAGACCATATGGGGAAGGGCTCATATCAAAACAAGAGTAATCTAACACTCAAAATGTTCTCAGAGAAGCCGGGCGTGGTGGCTCACGACTGTAATCCCAGCACTCGGGAGGCTGAGGCAGGAGGATTGGTGTGAGTTCGAGACCAGCCTGGGCTACAAAAGTGAGCTCAGGACCAGCCTCAACTGCATAGCGAGACCCTGTCTCAAAAAGACAAAAAAAAAAATGTTCTCAGAACACTCTTCAGTAAAGTTTAGTTGTGGCTTAGAGGAAGAATTTCAAATAAATTCTTACAAAAACGAATAATGCTCCATATAATATTGGGGAAATACGACTGAAGATATACCCATGGCAGAAAAATCAGGGAACAAAAATAAGAAAATCTCGTTTCAGTCTGACTAAGGCCCTCCTGCAGAGAGCACCGTCGATGCTACAACTTTTGTGTTTGCCTCCCGTCCTGTACGAGTGTGCCCTGTGCCATCCTGGCATACCAGGTGTATGTGCTGCGCTGTCTTCAGGTCGCAGTCCGCACCCCCACGTGCGGAACACTTTTATCAGCACCTATTTTAGTGCTTTCGCTCAATTCTACTGCAAGTGTAGATACTCCTTTGTGAATGTCTAGTTCCTTAACGTTGCCCACTTGTGTACACTAATTCCAATTTTCATGGCAATACATGCCACATATGCTTTTGATAATTACCCCAGAATGCCCATTACACGTGCTCAGTCAGTACGACATCTAGAGCTGGACCCGTCCCACTCCCTCATGCAGGCTCTCACGAAACCGTGATGAAGAGTGGCTGCTTCTGTGCAGGCGCACAGTCCCCCTGGGTAGCGCGTTTCTACACCCACTCATCCCCGTGGCTGCAGGGAGCCTGGACCAGCACAGCCTTCCAACCGACCAAGCAGGGTAGAGGCCTCCAACAGCGAGGGCCTCCAGTCTCTGCGGACTATGGGCTCAAGCCCTGCTCTCCTCAAGGTCCACTTGTAGGCTGGACTCTGTGTAGGGAAAGGTCCACTCCCTGGCCATGACAGAGAAAACAACGCGGAGGGAGGGAACCTCATATACGTGTTCATTTATAGTTATGTATAGATAATACATTTAAAGCCTTTGTGGAATATATTATACATTAATTGAATATATTAAATTTATTTTATATTCATATAAAATTAGATATATATGCATAAATTTTCACATTTCGTGTTTCTACACATAAACATATATAAATTCATACACGTACACATATTTTTATACAAATAAAATGTGGACGTCAGCGATACACCAGACAGGCTGAAAAGAAAATTAGTATTTTCCCCCAAATCAACCTTACAGTTAATCCATTGAATTTACCGCAAATCAATCGACGCATTACAGGTATTGAAAGCTTGATATGGCAACTACACCCTGCCGCACCAGTGAGGTCAGCTCTGAGCTCAACAAATGGGGCGGCAGCAGCCCCCAGGGGTCAGCCCCGCCCTGCTTGCTGCATCACTGGCTGGTCCTCACTGTCCTGGCTTCTAACAGCCTGCATTAACGCTGCACATGCCTCTGGGGCATAGCGATGGAGTCACACAGTACAAAGTGCCTCCCCCCGTGACCCCGTGGCAACCGCGCTGTGCAGACATGCAGAGTTCTATAGCAACCTTCCCAGTTTGCAGGTGATAAGACTGAGGCCTGTTTCAAAATAAGCCAGCAATTCAGAAGGCATTCATTTCCTGCCTTTGTATGCCTTTCTGAATTACCGGCTGTAATTTACCTACCGTTTCACTTTCTACTGTAGATATTGTGAGACAGGAGGAAAGTGTTCAAAAGGAAAGAAGAACCAGGAAGGAGGGAAGGGGAAAGAAAAAATGATAAAAGGAGGATAAAATGGGAGGACAAGCTTTGTAAATGAAGAAGGGAGAGTGGCTGAGCAGGGGTAATGGGGAAAAGGGGGAATCAGTAGGTGCTGTCCACACGTACGGTCACCCTACGATGAGTATGACCATTGCGTCCATCTCAATGGTACCAATGAACTTAACGAAAACACAGTGCGCTGTGTGGGGCTGTGCCGCTGGCTCTGGCCTCAGCAGGGCTTGTGGTGCCTGTGGGTCTGTTCTAGGCTGGCAGTAGGACAGTGCTCTAGGTCCTGAGAGGGACGGATAAAGCCCACCCCTACTGACGAGGTTCACAAGCGTGACAAAGCCTTTGGGTACAGGTCGCACTATGCAAAGCATGCCGAGGGGGAGTTTGAAGGCTGTGAGTGTGGGGATGGGCAGCGGGAGGCACGGCGGTCACCCTCAGTATCCTTGAAACGGAAGCATTTGAGCCAGACCTGCGCGAGGGCCAGAGATGGAGCAAAATAAGGTGCAATGGGACACCAGTCCCGAGACGAGCCTGGAAGAAGCCCTTATAAGCCTGCCGCCCTTGAGCACAGTGGGGCAGAGAGAAGGGAGCAGAGCTGAGTCCAGATGGCTTCAGCAGCCCCGTGAAGATGCCAAAGGCTGCACTGAGAGGCACAGCCTTCCCTGTAAGGTGGGTGCAGTGCCCTCGATGAAGAATGTCACCAGAAGAAGGCTGCTGAGTCCTGATGCTAGGCATTCAGAAGGTGACCAGGCTGTGGGGCTGCTGTGCACCTCACTAGATTGGACCGCCGATGAGTTCATAGCTGCAGGTCCTGCAAGGAGTTAGATTGGCTAGATGTGACCCCCCAGGGGCGTGGCCTGGAAGGCACTGTCTCCTTCCCAGCTGCTTGCTTCCTTCTGTGCTGTGGGGCTGACCCAAGTTGACCCGCTCCCTGCCACCATGCCCTCCCAGGACCCTGGTTATGCCTTGGAGCCAGCTGAGCATGGACTGGCCCCTGCTGAGCCGCTAGCCAAGTTCACTCTCTTCTTCTTACTGTTACGGGTGTCAGGCTTTAGGTTGCAGCGACAGGAAAGTGGATGAGTGCTGTGCCTACGAGGCCACTGTCACAGCTGAGCAGGGTGTGACACAATCCTGTGTACTGCAGAATCCAACCTCAGCAGGAAGCGACACAATCCTACATACAGCAGAATCCAGTCTCATTTCCTACCTTTTTATGCTTTCTGCATTATTGGCTGTAAGCAAATGAAAAAAAAAAAAAAGTAAAAAATGCAAGAGAACAAATAGAATTTAAGGGACGACGGAAATGCACATTCAAAGCAGACCCCTCTCAAGAACTCTTCTCTCTGGTTTCGCGGGCCCTCTAAACACAGATTAAATTCACTCAGAGAAACGCCGCCAAATGTGCCGCTTCCATCTCTGTCTACATTTTCTTCCCAAATTGGCTGCGTTTTGTAGGTCGGAACAGGCTCCGCGAGTTAAAGTCAATCTCACTGCCATGGTGCTTTTAATTTTGCTGAGCACAAAACGTGTTTACTGCAGATTAGATGAGACGTCTGCATGTCCGTCTCCGTCTCAGAGGAGACCGAGATGAAGACCCGCAGTGATTGCGTTGAGTAGAAGCTATCTTGTCAGGCTGAGTCTACAGGGGTGAACTTTACAGACGGATTTGAGGGGAAAACAGCCGCTCACCTGTGGGCAGGGGGGAAACAAGCTATTGCTGCATCCCCGATTTCAAGCGTGGTCTTCCCGGCAGAGCTTCTTACTCAGCTCTGAGCAGCTGCTGCAGCAGGGTGTGAGTTGCTCCCCAAGGCGCTTGGGTTGGGCGTTTTATTCTAATTTCAGAGTTTTTCCTTTCATGATCAGAATCAGCTGTAATTCCACGTTTGTGGTTTATGTGCCACACACGACTGTTTCATTAGGATGAATAGTTTTCTGTGTTGCTACTGTTGTTTGAATCAGTAAAGAGTTAGTGTAAAAACAAATGACTTTTCCATCGGATTGTTTGAAAAAAGGTGCCTTTGATTGGTGATATTGGGCCGACCAAATAGCTCAGTGGATTAAAGCACCTGCATGCGGGCACAGGGGCCGGGAGTTCGATCCCCTGGCCTGCCATGCTGGCCCTGCTCTCAGGGTGACCTGAGTTGGTCATTGAGGCTGGGAGTGGTAGTAATCCCTGTTCTTAGGAGGCTGCAAACAGGCGGGTCACTACGAGTCCGATCTGCATCATGACACCCTGTGGACCCTGTCCTGAATACTTAAAAAGAGGTGCTACGGTTGTGCTGCTCACACATGAGAGCGTGGCGACTCTACCATTTCTCTCAGTGACTTTTCTCGCATTGCTGGGGCAAATACCTGACACCCAAAGTGGAGGAAGGAAAGGCTTCTTCAGCTCACAGTTACTGGAGGTTCCAGCCCATGCTTGGCTGGTCCAAGGCAGAGTGGAACAGGGAAGAGAGCACCCAGGTCATGGCGGCAGAACAGCAACGAAACGGTGACAGAGGCCGCCAACCAAACAGGGGAGCAGAGAGCAACAACTCTAGTCTGTCTCTCTGCCTCTCTTTGTATTACACTGAGTCTGTCTGCCTCAGCCTATCCACCTCAGGCCTCACCTATAACCCCAGCAGTACTCGGAACTATAATCCCATCAGTACTAAAACACATAATCCCAGTAGATCATGAGACTTGCAGATCAAGTCTCAAACTCTAGGAGTCCCCGTGCCATGATTGCATGAGGCTTTTGGGGAACAAGTAGACACAAACCATAACGTAAACCATTACAACTGCTATGGGATAGGGGTGCGGCTGGGAGAGATCGGAGGGCGCCCCTCACCACTACCGAAATAGATGCCAGGTGCCGTCCTCATGCGATGTTTTACTTGAAAACTGAAGTGTGCTTGTAACTTCCATTTTAACCTAATATTTTTGGGCTGTGGTCAGATATTTCATTTCAAACTCCTTATATTGCCTTTGTAGCCCTTTGAATCCTAGGTGTTAAACACACGGAAAGGACTTTTAAAATTAAATTATTTTCAAATGTCAGATAAAAATGTAGCTTTCCTCCTTCTTAGCGGGTGGCGCACAAAGTGCCGCGCACAGTTAATGAGCATAATAACAACACAGAATGGCAGACCACTGGAAGCCGCTCCACACCTGGAGCCCCGACAGGGCGCTGAAGGAGGAGGAACATCGTGTCCATGTCTTCAGCGATGGGTGCTGCCCAGCGCAGCTCTCGTTCATTCTTTCCAAATAAAATATGTTCAGGAAATTTCCGTACAAGTTGCAGGACATGGTTCACCTTTCCACATAAAAAGGACAGAAAGTTACCGGGAGACCCCTGGAAGAGCGCCACGTACCAAAGAGGCAGTGACTCAGGAGACAGGCAGTGCTGAGGTCACTGCACAGCACTGCCTGGGGCTCGCAGGCTCCCGGAAGGCGGTGGAGTGTGGGCGAGCCTTCCGCCTGTGGGAGCTGAGAAGACAGGGTTGGAAGTCCAGGGTGTGGGGAGCCGGACAGCAGGGGACCCCACAGAGCCATCGCTGGCTGCCAGAGTGCCCCCAACGCCAAGCCCCATAGGCGCTTGGTGGGCCTGACTGGATCACACAGTGTGTGGGAGAGTTGGAGGGAGGGAATGGAACCCAGGTACCACACAAAGCCTGTGCCAGTCTCTGAGCCCTCAGTGGTCCAGAAGAACCTGCGGCTCCACGGGAGGGAGGCGGGAGAGCTCAGAACATCTGCAGCCCCCGCTGAGAAACAATCAGGTCTTCTGTGTAGGTCGGTGTTTCTCTTCTCGTTCTGTTCCATGGCAATACTAACAGAGAGCTGTAGAAATAAAACACATGTGGCCACCCCCATAAGATAGAGTTTACGATTTCTGAGCCAAATGAACTCACATGAAAGAAATATAACCCATGAGAAGAGTGGTCAATCAAATTGAACCAAAACCAACACTTTCAGATATAGAGGAAAAGTCACATGGCAACAGCTTATGCGGCAGGCTATAAAACATGAGAGAGAGAGAAATATTGAAACTATTGTATGGGTAGAGATAGGTATCCAGGGCCAGGGGAGATAGCTTGGTGGTTAGTTTGCCTGCCTGGCAAGCACAAGGACCTGGATTTAATCCCAGGCACCACATGCCATGCTAGACCCGTGCCAAGCCAACCTTAGACACCAGGCATGATGGTGCATGCCTGTAAGCCCAGAGCTGAGGAAGCTGAGACAGGAGGGACCCTCACATCGTCTTGGCTTGCGTATCCAGCTCTACCACTGTTACCACTTGGTCAGTGTCAGCCGGGTGTCCTCACTTTGTGGCCCTACGTTGACATTTTCTCGTCTTCTGGGAAGACCCTCCCTCATGACCTCATCTCATCTTGACTTCTGCACAGACCCTGAGTCCAAACAAGGTTATAGAAGGCATTGGTTCTGAGGGTGAGGCTACCCACTAGGCTTCTGGAGGACGCAGTTCCCAGCCAGTGACTCTGTGTGTGAGCCTGACTCCTCGATACGGGGCTCCACAGAGGGGAGGTAAAGGCATCAGTGCAACAGCGCATTGTTTAAGGACCGAAGGGCATTGGTGAATAGCAGCTAGCTTCTCAGAGTGACAGTCCTTCATAGAGAAGCAGCTTATGCCCGGCTCTGGTCACCAAGGGAAAAGGACATGGCGGGGAAGGGGACGTGGGAGACGGAGGCAGGACTGACCATTAAGAAAACCACTTGAAATGAAAGTTAAAAACAGAGCAAGGGGTTGAGCCCAGTGCAAAGACCCTGGATTCAATTCCCAGCACCACGGGAATAAAGATGGGTAGAAATGTGAATGTCTTAATGTGAAGAAGAATGAAATTGCACTAAATTAGAGGACATGCAAAAATACATCGCTGGAATTCAGTCTAACTTGTGGAAACCACCACTGTGTATACAGTGGTGACACTAACCAGACACACCTGAAGTCCGCATCAATTTATGTAACGAACTCTGGTTTGCTAAATCCATTTCCAAAACCTTCCTTGTTCTCAGACACGACCCTCAGTCACAGAGGAGATTCACTAACTCAAGTCTCTCTGAACATCACCTGCAGAGGCACTTTTTCCTTTGGGATCCAATTAGAATTCATCTATTCACAGTTCTGGGCTAACATCCAATCAGACTGCCGCATTCTCTCAATCTAGAAGTTCAAGTGGCCCCTAGTGAGAGTTTCCTTGGGTGATCTGAAGAGGCTGTTAAGCTCTTCAATTTCATTTCCAACTTCAGATGATCACTGTCTGGGTCAGTAACAACCTAAAGGTCTGTCGTCCAAGACCTTTTACCCCAGGGCAACCACATTGGGCTCCTGTTTGAATGAGATTTTCTTCTGCTGGTAGCTTTCAAGCTGCTCACAGTGGCTGGCCCCTCCTAGAAGAGCACAGAGAGGATGTAATGTGTAATTCCAGGAAGATTTCAACAACTTATAATGGAGAGGAAGGGTGTGAAGACTTCACTCTGAAGGAGAATCCAAAGGGCTTAGATTCCAAGAGGGAAAATTCTATGCATGCTGCTCAGTGCATAAAAGGAATAAAAGCACGCACTAAGGGAAACTCCTTAGATGAGGAAACTGACCCAGACTGCTGGACTCGGACTCGGTGCATCTACAAGACCTGTGTGTAGCCAAGCAGAGCTGGCTTGGCCATGGGAGTGGCATTCTCTACCGAGACTTTCCTTGGGCAGAGACATCTTGGGGGGATTGAGGCTGTTGCTGAGATTTTTAAATCCCCTGGACTTCGTCCCTTCTGTTTCCACAGTCCCTTAGAAGCTGTGTGTGCTTGTGAGGTGGAAGAGGGGCCCCCAGTGCTGCACTCACACATTGGGCGGAGGGGCTTTGTCCATTTCAGGAACGGCCCCTTACTGACAATAAAAGCCAGACCACATCTAGGCATCCTTTCTGAAGCCACCTAACAAACCTGACCTCCAGATGTTCTCCTGGAAGCCTAATATCCGAGTAGATCCACAACTTCGGATGTCGGCTTCACGACATTTCCATCATGTCGGATCATAGAGTTGCCCAGAGGTGATATTGATGGATTAGGGATAGAATTGCAGCCCCCGTCCTTTCTTCTCAGAGACCTCATCTTCAATCCTACCCTCCGATTAATTCACGGCGGGCACGTTCTCTCTTAATCAATCTTGTTGGGGAGATTAGTGCTTACTGTTGACATTTGTCACACCCGGGTCCTGCCACCAGGAGCCCAAGAAGGAGAAGGAGAATCGGATCTTAAGAACGAATACAGCTTGATCGTCACCGAGGCATGCCTCTACACTGTCTTTCAAAGTTTTCAACATACCACCATGCCCCTTGAGAGGCCCCAAAACTCCATGTGCAGCTGGAGTGAAAGCCTCAAGGCATAAATTAAGTATTGTCTCTCCCTTTAAAAAACTCTGGCGAGCTTTTCTGTGTTGATTGCAGTAAAATTCATACAGCAGGCTTCTGGGCCAGACCTGCCTGGCTCCGCCGCTCCCCATCTCTGTCTTCCTTCAGTCCCTATCCCTCGCTGCCCTGCTTCAATCCCGCTGAGTCAGCATCCAGGGCATTGTCAGAATGGACCCTGAAGTTCTGGGTGAGCTGATCAATGGACATGAAAGGCCTTTGGGTGCAGGCGCAGTACCTGCTTTCTGTTTTTCTGCCCATGATTCCTACCTGAGCAACGAGGGTTGCGCCTTCTGTGGAGCAGATCTTGTAAATTCAGAGGAGCAGTGAAAAGTCTCTGTGTAAATCATGGCCACAAGAAACCCTTCTGAGTGGCTGTCCCGTGTACAGCCCACTCAATTTCCCTGCACGCATGCATGCGCCTGTTCTCTGCCATAATGACGCCCATAAAGACTGAAGGTCCCGGAGGCAAGAGCGCGGGACAGACAGACAGCCTTCAGCGGGCAGGGGTCCATTTGAGCCATGCGATTCCTCTGATCGCTTTCAAATCTGCGGCTGTCAGAGGCTGATGGTGGAGAATTCCCAGCTGCCCCAGCCTGCATGTGAGGATTTCTTTTTTTCCCTTTCTGTTCTCCAACGCTGTAATCTTAGTACATGTTAACAGGCTTTCCTTGTTTTGGGGATTAAACGACATCACAGGGTAGCACTTCACCCGTGGATTAAACATTAAAGGCAGCAGCTAAGCGCTCAGTGATTCAGCTTCCCTGTTTCCAGAGGATACTTAATTCATGTAGAACAGGATATTTTCCCCAAAACACCACAATTTCCAAAGTAACAGAAGAGAACAGAATATAGATTTTTCAAAGGAATGTCAGGAAACTCGTTTATCCATTTGCAAAGCCCCTGAGTCTCTCTGCCAGAACATAAAAGGGGGCAGGAGGCAGGTGCGTGTGGGACATTGTGGGATTGGAAAGACTTGGAGAACATTGAGGAAGAGACGTGACCAGCAGGTGGCAGTAGCACTCAGGCTGCACGCAGCTCAAACAACAGTGACACTGCAGACAGGGTGGTCCCTCCCAGGAGGACACAGACCAGAGCTCTGGGGTTCCCGAGCCAGAAAGAAGGGGAGGCACCGCCTGGTAGAGGCGAGACTCTCCTGTGCACATTGCGCGGCTCAATCCACGCTGGGACTTGCGCCTCAGGGACTTCCAAAGCACGGGAGCTCCTGGGGGTCTTTAAAGCAACAGGACTCTCTTATCTGCAGCTGGCAGATCTCTTCTTAAGTTTTTGCAAAGCAGGCAGGCCCTGACCAGCTATGAATATTCTGGTTTGAGTTGTGTTTACAAATCTAGGGTGTGTAATAATTTGAGTGAGGTGCTAGCAGACACTGGAGTTTATGGGCCCAGCGGACTGCAAGGAAGAAAGCCCAGCCTAAGGAAAGCTCATGTGCCAAGGGAGCCTAGTGACAAGCCTGGGATAGAGCTGCCTGGTGGCCCCTGCCTAGGAGGAACCCAGGTGCTCAGAGGCTTGCAGTGCTGTATGCACCTGTGTTCCAGCTCCAGAGACAGTGTCTTGGTGAGATCGTCCTGGTCCGCTGTCTCTTGTCTCTTCTCTTCAGTGCTGGTAAGTTCAGACACTGGCGGGTAGGCTGCAGGTGGGACCGGAAGGAGAGCGTAGTTACCTGTACAGAGACTAAAAGAGAAGTCATAAACACGATACGCCTTCCTAATGAGAATGCTGAAAAGCTTAAAAAAGTAATAGATACGGACATCCACACTACAACCCATAGCTTACATATGAGGCTTCTAGAAAGCTCTCCACTGAGGTCTTGGATAAAGCGAGAAGCCAACCCACTCCACATTGATGTGGCATTTTTTCCTGAGGTGTTAGAGAAGGCAATTAAGTGGAGGGAAACAATTATGGTCATGAAAGATTGAGAAGAAGAAATAAAATTATCTCTATATGAAGACAACTTCATTATATAGCTACAGAATCAATGATAAAACTCATCAACGCCCTCGAAGTTTTCAGCAAGACAGCGAAGCAATGAAATAGAACATTAACATAAAAATCAATAATGTATATATGCTTACATAATAGCTAGCTGGAAGATGGATCCATGAATCTTATTTTTAATAGCAAGAAGAGATAAAATCTTGGGAATAAACATAATGAGATGTGCTTGCAGCCAATATGCAAAATAACACTACCAAAAGAACATTCCTTGGTTTGGAGGTGGCCATGGAGGTTCAGGTTCCCCTTGATTGAGATGGGTAGTTCAACATACCTCAAATTCCCTTTCAAACAATGGACAAAACTTTCATGTGATCCAAATAAAAATCTTCTTGAGCGTTGTTTCAGTTACTCTTCTCTCGTTGCTGGGACAGATACCCGACACCCAAAATGAAGGAAGGAAAGGTTTACTTTGCTCACAGTTACGGGAGGTGTGAGTCCCTACTTGTCTGGCTCCAAGGCAGCGAGGCACATGGCAGAGGGCAGCAGTTCATGGCGGCGGGACAGCAACAGTGGCAACGGAAAGTCTGCCTCTGTCTCTCTTGTACTACATTCAGGTTGTCACCCCAACCTGGGGAAGGTACACACACCCACAACCCCAGCAGTACTAAGACTCACAATCCCAGTGGATCATGAGTTACTCTAAAACTCTAGAAGTCCCCACCTCAGGATTACATGAGGCTTTGGGAGGACAACTAGATACAAATCATAACAAGTATTTTCCTGGGGCTACACCTGCTGATATTAAAAATTACAAGCAATCCAACTGCCATATAAAGGGTATGTCTACATTTAAAAAATTTAAACTTTCAATTAAAAGATGCATTGCCATGAATCCTCTCCCAGATACTGTCCCTTGCTTTGAACACACCTCTCTCCTCATCCCCTTGCTTTGTGACACAGTTCTGGCACTCACGTGTGGTTCTATGGGGTGTGATCAGAAATGCCGTGAACACAGCTGCCAAGAACCAAGCACAGGAAGGGCAGCTTGTGCAAATGCCCAGCAGCAGCCTTGCCTGCCTTATTCAGTCCACATACTCTGTGGCCTCTGGCTCTTACTCAAAGTCAAAATAGCCATGGAAGGTAAAGGTTTTGAAACTATCTCTTTTTTGGTTTTTAATTTAGCCTCAGAGGACTCACGGAGCTTACTCTCTCGAGCGCAGAGCTCCAGAAGCCTCTAGTTTTGTTTAGTGCTAAGGAACGTGAACACGTACTTTTTGTAAAGGAGGACTACAACCTTGACCTCCACCGTCTGCCTAACACTAGGTTCACACAAATGCTGACTGAAAACATTCCAAGCAGGAGAAGAGACACTCATGAACATCCCAAGCAAGGGGAGCGACGGCAAACAAGGAGCCAGCGGATGAGGCTGCTATCTGCCTCCCTGAATCCCAGTTTTCCTGAATTCCCAAGTAACACACCAAAGCAGCCACGATAGGCCAGCTGAAGACGCAGAAGAGGGCTTGAAGAACGGCTTCAGGGAAGGGCCGATGGTGGGAGACCTGCGCTGGAGGTGAGGGGAGCAATTACGAAGGTGACGGATGGCTATGCCTCTCTTGTTGTAATACATTTGTAAAACATTTCAGCAATCACTGTATCCTTCTTGCTATCACACCTTTTTATAGTAAAATAAACATACAGAAAGAGTCTGAAAGATTCTGTGACGTGAGAAGATGAGTGGCCAGGCCAGGCATTAAAACAAATCCCTGTCTCATGGGGAGCCCTATCATGGAGACAGCTGGTGATAAAGGGAAAGTGCAAAAGAGAATATAAATTATTCAGCTTTAAAAAGGAATGACACGATGATTAATGCTACAACCTGGATCAGACTTGAGCACCTAGTGCTCACTGACACCAGCCAGACCCTGAAGGACCAATGCTCTACAACAGTACTTCTGTGAGGTCCCTGGGACGGCCAGATGGATGGGGAAGCAGGCTGGCCTTGCAGGGCTGGCCAGGAGGACGCGGGGTCCCTGCCTGATAAGAGTTGTGATTGTCGGGGACGACAGAATGAATTCTGAAAATGGATGATGGTAATGGCCGAGCAGCAGTGGGAATAAAGTTAATTCAGCTGAATATATATTTTGCGCAAAGAAAATGGGAAGATCTATCTATACTTACAAAATTAATTACAGGTGTGTATTCGCTATGGTCTTCCAGAGAAGCACAAACCGGTATAACCCATTGCTTGCACAGGTGATGGACACACAGACAAAGGATGCGCAGGTATGAGGAGACTTCCCACAGCTGTTGGCTTATTGGATCCTGGAGGCTGAGAAGTCTGTAAGCTGGAGAACCAGGAAAGGGAGTGGAAGAAGCCAGGCAGAGGCCCGGGGAGCACCGAGGCACCGGGCGGGGCCCTCAGTTGCTGTGACTTCCGGTCTGCATACAAGGGGCAGCACGGGGGCTCCCTGGCCCAGCCTGTGAACCTGTGAGCTAGAGCCTCCAGCTGCGCAAGAGGGCCAGTTCTCCCTTCCTGCACCGCTGTGCTCAGCTTGCTCCAATGGCGACTGGGCTCGGTCTCCCAGCGGTGGCAGCACCAATGCTTTGCTCCACCTGAGTGAGAGTCTAATCTCTTCCGCAGTCTCCTCCCTGATCTTTCAGCGCGTTCCTGGTGGTGGGCGGTTCTCGCTTCTCCAGTTGAAGATGGAGCAGCGTGGGGGAAGACGTGAGTCAGACGGAAGAGGCGGAGATGCTCAGGTTTCCCCGGGAGAGGAAGAGAGCGCTGGGAAGGAGCGCTGGCCCCGGCAGCGAGGGTCCAACCACCCTGGGTGAGCTGCAGTCCCCGTACAGGGGCAGGGAGCCTTAAGCGAGGTGTGGTACTGTCTGAGGTGCATCTGGGAAGGACGGTGTGGCTGCGAGGAGCAGAGGGTTTAAGGGGAAGCACAGGGCCACTAACAATGCCACCAACAGTGGTTAGGAGACTGGGTGTGTTCTCGTCCTTGCTATAACAAGCAGCCATCAACGTGGTGACTTCAAACAGCAAAAGCTCGTCGTCATAGCCTTCTGAAGCTCGGAATTCTTAACGTTAAGATGGCTTCTCCTTCAGAGGAGAATCCACATCATCTTCGCCAGGGGCTACCTGTGTTCCTCAGTGCCTGGTGGCTTCCTCTATCTCCACAGTGACTGCAGAGTCCCTCAGTCCTCTCACACTCTGTCTTCAGGGCCTCTGGAGGAAAGCCCCCTGCTGCACCTACATAGACAGCCCTGGGCAGGCGCCCGCCTCCGATGGGGTCCCTGCTCTGTGGGGTAGGGTACCCCGATGGGTCTGGCCTCTTACGTTCAGCCTGTGTCAGCAAAGTGGGGAACAACGTCACACAATCTTAGGCACTGGAACGCGGGCAGTGACCTTGGCTGGAGGACATTATGAAATTGCTATCACAGGAATGTGGAAGGGAACCCAGACACAGCAGAAATGTGCTCAGGAAGAGAAGGTTCCAGAAGGAAGGCGCAGCATGGGCACAGGCCCCGGAGACTTCCTTCGTGGGCCATTGTTCCTAGCACTGATCCTCCCGGCGGCTGGCCGTGCACTTGTGTCTCATGGCCATGTCTGGGCTGGGCAGCACAGGTGTGCCCTTCTCCCGTCGGCCCGTGCAGTCACCTTTAGCAGGAGCTGAAAACAAATCGACAACGAACACCCTCTTTTCCACTCTCTCTTTTTGCCAAGATAAAAGGCTTGCCGGCAGCTCTTCGGTTGGAAGCATGAGTCTGATTTTCAGATAGACCGGGAGTGATTGGTGACTTTGCCTCTCGGGATGCATTTGGCGTCACCAGTTGACCATGACTGGTGATCACCAGACAGAGCCATAGCTGGACCCTGTTGGGCCGAAAACGTATCGGCCACAAATCGGCAACTGCACGCTTTGATCAAAGTGTAAGTGGATAAGCACGCTTCTTTTTTTAAAAGAACATTGCATTAGTTTTAATGGGAAAGAAATAACGATGACACAATTTCAAAACAGGTTGTAGGACAGCTACAGTCATTAACACATTGCTTATTGTTGTCTGCATAGTAGGTGTTCAAAGTGCCTACCAGACACGACATCTTTTCTAAACACTATTAGTATAAATCTTTCTTCACACTTCTTTTTTTAAGTTACACATGATGGCCATGCCAGCCTCGGGCCGGGGGCTCGCTGAGAGGGCAATTGAGACTGGGCGTGGTGGCACGCGCCTGTAATCCCTGCTCTCAGGAGGTTGTAAACAGGCAGATCACTATAAGTCTGATCTAGTAGTGAGACCCTGAACACCCTGTAGACCCTTCCCTAAAATACAATAATAATAAGAATAATAATGTTACATATAATGTAACTAGATGCAACTAATTGTGTGTAAATAGAGTAACGGCACTTACTAAGTATAAATACTGTCACCAGCTGTAATGTAGAACAATAAGTGTGTTTCTTCCCTTGGATTATATGTGAGTTCCTGGCATAAAACATACTTGGAAATAAAAATGATAATGGTGCTGATAAAGATGAGGGATACAGGGTTCATGCAATTATACTGTCTCCATTAATAAGATCAGATTCTGCGGCTAAAAAGAATAAAAACAGGGCTGGGGAGATAGCTCAGTAGAATAAGTGCTTGCCTGGTAGGCGCAAGGACCTGAGTTCAATCCCCTGCTCCACCAAAAAAAAAAAAAAAAAAAAAAAAAAGAAAAGAAAAAGAATAAAAACAAGTGTATGGAGGCTTACCTGGAAATCGCCCTGAGATGTACCTTGTACTTACAATGAATATAACATGAATATGTATTTATAATATATATTATATATAATACATATATATATCATATACATCAAATATATTATATATAACAAGATATATATCTTATTATAATATCTTATATATAAGATATTACATATAACAAGATATATATAAGATATTACATATAACAAGATATATCTATATAGATATAGGTATAGATATAGATATAGATATGTCTTCACAGCAGTGCAGGAGTGCCCACAGGCTGCAGTGAGTGTCACCCTGCTGAGAAGCCTGTCGTTCCTCTGCACAGTCCTCATCCCCGGGGTGGCTTCCCCTCTCCCGCATCCTGACAGTAGCATAGGCAAGCCCTATTATGTGTTCACAGATAAATGCATTTGAATTATTGCATCGCTAATTTCATATAGTCACCTATTATCCCTTCCAGTCTAATGGTCCAAATGCCCTTCCGAAAGGTACCATTAAAGAGACAGTGTCTCTGCCAGGGTCTGGCAGTGCCTGTTTTAGCCGGTTTCCTACCAAAGGCAGTGCTATTACATGTCGCTTCTCAGTTATATCAATAAAGCAATAGCAATCTCTGCCTCTCATTTCGCATTTCTTTTATGACTAATGAAATATTTTTCTGAAATGCTCACTCCTTTTTTCTCCTGTTTGCCTTGCCTATTGGTGCTCCCTGTCCGTCTAGCTGATAAATTTGCTTTTACAGGGAGAAATGTACAAGTTCTCTGTTCTAAGAATACTCATTCGTTGGTCACCAGTGTTGCCAATAGTTTCCCCGACATGTCGTTTGTCTTGCTGATTAGCTTCTGCTGAACAGTGAGCAGGAATTTCATGGTGTGATGTACAGGGTTAGGTTTCTAGGGTGCCTTTCTTTGCTTTTAAGATACAGAAGTCTTTGTCTATACACCACATCAATGTCCACCTCAATTTTTTCTACTTTTTGTAGATTTCTCCATTTTTCCATAGTAACTGATGCATTTTGTGGAACTTCTCCTTAGCTTATTGTAGTGGTTGATACATCGCGTCAACTTGGCTGGATGACTCAGCAGCCAGGTTCCCTGTGGGTGGGAGCCCCGCCCTGGGGTACAATTGGCTCCTCCCTGGAGTGTGACCAGGGCCTGCCTAGGATATGGTTGCCTGCTCCCTACAGCGGGATCAAGGGCCCATCCTGGGGTATGATTGGTTCTATACCCTAGGGCACAATGGGCCCACGTCAGAATGACTGAGCACAAAGAGACTTTTTAAAGGCCTGAGGAAGGAGTCAACACTTCACTTTGTCAGAGAAGCTTCAGTCTTCGCACTCAGCCTGGACTTCATCGTCTGGCTTGCAGCGCAGGCTCTTCAGCCTCCAGCTTGGATCTTTCACCATCCGTCACAGACTCTTCAGTGTCCATTACAGACACTTCAGTCTTCCATCACAGACCCACCAGCTGATGGATAGAGACTTACATGGAGTGCTACAGTGAATTCCAGACCTCAGGATTGAATTCTTCAGTCTGGAGCGTGCAGATGCCCTCTGTACACTTCCTCATCTGCCTCTGTGGCTGAGTATTGTAAGCCAATATTATAATTCCTTATAGATTATATATTTTGTGTTAATACCCATTCCTTATATTGTATCTACTCTCTTCTCTAAGTAAAAGCCTGACCAATACATTTATCAAATGAAATCTCTCTCTCTCTGTCTCTCTCTCTCTCTCTCTCACACACACACACATACACACACACAATGCAGAGACCATAAGTACTGTGGTACTATGATAGTACCATTGTTCTGTGAAAGCAAGGAGAGATGGGAAATAAAACCTGCAGATGCTACTCTCTGTGTGTCCTGAGAAAACACCAATCTTTAATTCCTCCTTCTCGCCCCAGTCCTCAGTCTTAATCTGGCACATGCATGGCAGAGAAAATCCTCGCTGCTTTCCTCTCAGAACTTCTGGGCAGGAGTGCCAAGGCTTGTATAGCTTGCTGCTTGAAGAACGTCTCCGAAGGAAGATGTTGTTTCAGGCCCTTTTCCATGGCTTGACCCCTGCAACTTAAAGGAGATGAGGTTCCTGACAGTTCAAAGATTCAGTTCCTGGTCAGAAGGCACCAAGGCCGAAGCAGGAGCACATGGTGAAGGAGAGAAGGTGCCCAACCCAGGATGGGCAGGAAGCAGAGAGGGAAGCAGTGAGCTGGAAACCATAATGTCCCCTCCAGGCCACACTCCTAAGAACTGCCTCCGAGCAGACTCTGCCTCCTAACAGTGCATCAGCTACTGAGCTTATTCCTGGCCGAATCTGCTGGGGCCTGTACCACTGACGCAGTAACCTTCCACACAGGAGAATTTGAGAGGATGTTTTAGAACTAAACTGCACTTGCGAGAGTCTGCTCTATGTGGAAGATGATTGGACCACGAGCTGCTGTACTTATCACTTATTACTGGGTTCACTGGTTTGTGGGTTCAGTACCTGAGTGTGCTGTCAGAAGGTGTGACGTAGTTGCCTGGTGATCCTGGGAAGGGTTTCCCTCCGTGTCTACTTCCTGGGTGCTGTGCGCTGTATTTTTCCTGTACTATGCCCCTGTGCCTGAAGCCAGCCAGCCACGGGCTGAAACTGTCAGCCACAATAAACCTCTCTTGCTTTAAGTTGTGGTTTTGATATTGTTTTTGAGAAATAAAGAAAATGTGGCTAAGGTAGATTTGGGTATTGGAGAGGTAGAACTCTTGTTATGGCTGCACCTGTGTGGATCAGAAACCACTGGAATGGCTTTGTGGTCATTTGGAAAGCTTTGGAGGTACTGTCTGGAGGAGCAGCTCATGAATTAGGCCAACCTTGACAGGAGATCGTCCCCGGAGTTCAGCAGAAGAATGCTGACAGAAATGCGGATGGCAAAGGTCAGCCTCAGAGGTTCCAGCCTGGGATAATGACTCTTTGGCAGTTTGACAAAAGGCCACTTGTGCTTTGCTTCCTCAGAAAACTTGCCTCACAATTTACTCAGTGCTGGAGACTTTGCCTGATTATTCTGGCAGAGAAAATTTAAGTGCAGCCCCATGCTTAGGCTATAACATGGATAGAGTTGGCTGCCTTTAACCCCATCTAGAGCAAAATTCAGTAGAAAAGATTGGAAAGAAAAGAAGTAGATGGGCCAGCCAATGTGCCTGCAAGCAGGCGCAGGAGTTGGGGTCAATCCCTGGACCTGCTGCGTCAGCCCTACCCCTAGGGCGAGGTGAGATGGCAACGGAGACTGGGGGTGATGGCACGCATTTGCAATCCCATCTCTTGGGAGGCTGTAGCCAGGCAGATCACTGCGAGTCTGATCTGTCCCTGTAGACCCTTCCCTATAATAAAAAAAAGACAAAGAAAGAAAGAAAGAAAGAAGAAGGAAAGAAGAAAAGAAAGAAAGAAAGAAAGAAAGAAAGAAAGAAGAAAAGAAAAGAAGTGGAAAGATTGTGCCTTCACTGTAGGGAAATTATCACAAATTTGAGACCATGGAGCGCACGGTGGGTGATCAACATTTAGGAAAAGAGCAGAGCTAGCGCAGAGGAGCAGGAGTGGAGGGCTGGCCACGTGGGACCCAGACTGTGGCGCCCACCAGCAAGGAGGAGCTGAGGGGGACAGCCAGGCCTTGGAGGGCCCAGGGGGCATTGCCGACCCGTGGGAAGGAGCCTCACAGCATGGAGGTGGCAAGAGGGCGCTCGGGCGATCTAGTCTTCCTGGAGGACACCAAGCAGGTGGCAGCAGGCACCTGGGCAGCACTCAGGGGAATTAGTTTACCTACAAGCTCCTCATCCACAGCCTGTCTTGCTACGTACCTACAGTGTCTGCTCGTAGGGTCTAGAACACAAAAACATTAGTTATCACAGTTGGTCAGTTTCTAAATTTCACTTGCTGTCCCTGTGATTGCGGACTGCACTGCTGTAACTAGAGTGTCGCGCTGTCCTCCCATGTGCTCTCCCTTTGGTAATTATATCGAGGGTGTGAAGAAACAACCTCACCAAAGTTCAATGCCAAAGGACAAAGCACAGTGCCAAACAGAAATCGATATCCCACACTCGACCCGTACAGTAGGCAAGAGCTTGGGACAGACACAAACCAGGAATCTCTGACACACAAAGGAGATCCCTGAAGGAAGAGCAGGTTCTTCAGGGAGAGGCTCTCACTGCAGCGATGCAGCTCCCTACTATCAAAATTTCTCAGAAAGCATCACAGAGATCAAAATAAAGAGTTCTTTCTAATAGACACGGAGAAGCCAAAGGAGCAAAATGTGTTGGCTCTCAGACCAGCAGCCAATACAGAAAGCATCAGCAGGAGACATCAGCATAGAAGAAATTACAAGTCACACATCTGAAATCTCGGAAATGTTTGCAACTAAAGTAATGAATCAACCCTGGGGTTGGGTACAGAGGAAGTCAGATGAGAGATAATATCTCCGGTAAAAAAAAGAAACGTGACTGAAATGAAAGAGTGGCTGAGGCCTGGCCTGCTCACTCGGTGGACTGAAGTGCCTGCTTAGGCAGAGAGCAGCATCTGGGGTTCCATTCCCGGCGTGCCATGCTGGCCTCACCTGCAAGGCATGCTGAGGCAGTGACTGACACTTGCTGTGGCATCAGGCTCCTGTAATCCCAGCACTCGGGAGGCTGAGGCAGGCCGATTGGTGAACGTTCGAGACCAACCTGGGCTCCAAAAGTGAGCTCAAGGTCAGCCTGAACTGCATAAGGAGACCTTGTCTCAAAAAGATAAAAAAAAAAAAAAAATCAGGCCCCGCCCCAATTCAAAGAGCTAATCCAAAAATCGGCATCTGAGATAAATATACACTTTCCGAGGAAAAAATGCCAATGGCAAATAAATACACGAAAAAAAACTTCCACAGAGAAATGCAAATTAAAACAACACTGGAATATCATCTCATCCGTGAAAGAATCACCGTCATGAAGAAATCAACTAATAACAAATGCCGGACAGTCTGTGGGGGAAAAAGGAACCTTTCTTCCGTACTGCTGGGAATGTAGATTGGTACAGCAACTTCGGAAATCAACATAGAGAACCTCAAAAAGGCTAGGTTAGTTTTCCCGAAAGCCCCGTTTAGGTCAGGTATTTCCCTTCTGGGTATATTTCCAGAAAGACCCCGAAATAGCCCAGTGATACCTGTGCACCCGTTTATAGCAGCACGATTCGTCACAGCTCAATCTTGGAAACAGTGAAAATGTCCGTCGCCTGAAGAATGAATAAGAAGGATACGGTATTTTTATACACTGGAATATTATTCAGTTATAAAGCAAGATGGGCTTGAGGCTTTTATACGTAAATAGATATAAATAGGGGTTATATTTATAATTGAAATAAATCAGACCTGCGTGTGTGAGCATCGTATTGTCTCCCTCGTGTAAGAACCTGAAAGAATAAGTGAAATAAAATCTGAAAGGTATAACAAGATGATTGTACTGCTGGCATCCGTTGGTTTTTCAGAGGTAGGAGTTCATGTTTAAAACTGTTACTTCCACCACTCTATTCGTTAAGGTCTGTAGTACGAGCAACTTCTCTGAGGAAAGCTAGAAAGCCAACAAAGCACACTTCCGGATGAACCTGTGAGGGTTTCCTTCACATAAAAACTAGGGTGTAGCTCAACAACCTGTGAGAAGCAGATCTGGCCTGAAAGTGGGTGATGCTGTCCAGTCGGCAGGGGCAGGGCGGGAGAGCTGAGGAGGGGAGACCTTGCTCTTGTGGGTCCTGAGACCTTCTCTAGTAGATGTGTGGGGTCTGTGCTCTTGTCACCCCTGGCCATCGGAGTCCAGATTCCTTGGCCTTTGGATTCAGACTCACACCCACGCCTTTCTAGGGGACTGGCAGGGCTTCAGCTTGAAGCAGAGGCTCGCTGGCCTCCACTTTGCTCTGTTTGCTTTCAGCTTCCTAGGTGGAGCTTTCACCGTACTGCTCCACTTTCCAGTGCAGGCAGCAATTGCAGTCAGTCAGTCTCTGAGTGAGCCAGTCTGATGAAAGCCTTTCTGTTAACAGTCTTCTTTGCAAGAGCCCTAACAAACAGAGGACAACAGGGCCATCTTCAGGCCAGACCCATCAACAGGACTGAGTGATTTTAGAAACAAGCCTGAATGAGCTGCAAGACAGGAGCAGAGATTTTAGCCCCCCGACCTTAGCTGCCCTGGGTGAAAAGGAAGAAGGAAGAAGAAAGCACCTGACCAGATCTCTCCTGTTTCTTTTTGATTCTAACCCAAGCTTCGCAATGGAGAAAGCCGACCAGAAGTAAGGCAATAAGGAAGACACTTCATGAACCCACCTTGAACAGGGACATCATGCCCTGCAGAAAGTGCTGGGGGCTCTCAGGAGGCCTCTTCTTTGGCCTCTGTATGTCCCTCAATAGCCACTCGGCCTGCTTTGTGTTTCTGTGAGGTTAGTTACTGTGACGACGGTTCAGAGCTGGGAACTAACGAACAGGAAGAGGAACAGAGAGAGAGCAAGAAGCAATGGAGGCCCTACCAGGATGGGAAGCCGGCTAGTGGCAATCTGGTGGCAAGCCCGGAGGTGCTTGGCAGTCACAGGAACATGCATTTCAGTTCTGTGCTTTTACTTGTTTTTGCTTTGTTTGATTTTTTGGGTGAGTAGGGAGGAGGTAGCTGTGTGCTTGGAAATATGTTTCAGCCTAGAGAAGGATGAAGTGAACAGTCCTTTTTAGTCCTTTCGCTCAGGATGCAAGATGACGCGAGAACCGCCAAGACACATGGCGCCCACAGAGCTAGACTCGGCTATCCTTTCTGTAAAAATCGCACTGATATAAAGAAAGGCGGAGCAGACAGCCGTGCTACGCATTTGCCAATCTGGAAATGTGTGTGGGAGGCCTCGGAAGACCCTCTTCGAGGATGCATGGCTGGCTGCGGGGTGGAACGGGCACGTAGAAGCTCTTCCCGAGTCAGGTGCCTCTGCTTCATCATACGCAGGCCCCAAATTTCTTCTTAATTTTTACGTGGTTCACATGCACATGCCAAAAACATAGATCGGCAGGCCCTTCACACTACATCTGTAGCTTTGCTCTTCATAGTTTTCTTCTTGGCCAAGGGTAGTCTAAAACTATCATTTATATTTACTGTTTTCAAAGAAAAAATATTTGCATAACTTTTATTATAAAGTCTCCTGATGTCCTCTATTTTATCAGCTACCATTGCTAACCTCTTTCTGTACCTCCGTTATTAATTAAGCTGTGTCGTAAGAGTGTATACAGAGAGGAGAAAGGATTTCTACAAGCTCGACGACTAATCACTATTTAAAGCATCTACAGGATTTTGGGGACATAGTTACCTAGGTAGAGAGGAACTGCTATAAATCTTCAGACTTGAGAAAGCTCACGTTCACAGCATCTATAAAAATGAGATCTGCATTTCTGAGTACAGATGGTTGGCTTCCGAGAAAAGACTTGGCTGCTGCCTGAGGGAGTGCAGAAGTCATCGAGCGGCTGTGCTGTTCATCCTTGTGCTTTCTTATGCCTGCCAAACGTCTCCAGAGCGATGAGGCAAGGCTGCCGTCTGGTTTTTCTTCTGAGGTTAACTTAACAGAGAGTAAGCCTTCCAGGACGACAGCCCCAGAGTTTCCTCCTTCCTAATAGGCTCGAGAAAGCCTTGGCACAGTGAAGCCGACCACAGCTGGTCCCTCTGACTGCAGACAAACCCCACTGATTCTAGAAGACTCACAAAATATAGCAAAAAAAAGAAAAGAAAAAATCCCTGAACAGTATCAACAGAGACTGCTGTAGCATCACTTCACAGCCACCCCACAGCTGCTTCAAAGAACACATCACCAGTGTGAGCCAGCCTACTGCTGCATAGACTCACGGTAAATGCCTCCTTAGTAGAAATGCTTGAGGGCTACGAAAGGTACACAGTGTTTAGTAGACCTTGCATAAACGTCTTTTATTATGGTTTCCTTGCTGCTACTATGAAAAGGATTTCTCCTACCAAACTTTTGTCGTTGGGTTTCTAGGTGATTTCTAATACTTTGGTCCTTTAAGCAGCCCTGATGTCAGTATCTAAGTATGCATTTTCCTAAACCAACTCATGTATTTAATACCAACTGATAGGTCAGCTTTTCTTTATCTCCAAGTTGAGCAGATCTGCGATTGGCTACAACATGACAGAAGCAGGCGTGGCTTCCAGTCCCTTACTTGATTTCTGTCTTCCACGAGCAGCACGTCCTGGTTTCAGGCAGACTCACATGTTTACGCATCATAGTGTTGCCCTGCTGGGAGAAACTGGAAGAGCCAATAAGAACCCAACAGTACAATAGACAGATGGACAGAGTGTGTGTGTGTGTGTGTGTGTGTGTGTGTGTGTGTGTGTGTTAGAGAAGAGGCTACAGGGTGTTCGGGGTATCACTACTAGATTGGACTCATAGTCATCCACCTGTTTACAGCCTCCCAAGAGCTGGGATTACAGGCGTGCGCCATCACGCCCCATCTGAATTGCCATCTCAGCGTGCACCAGGGGTGGAAGTAGCATGGCAGGCGCGGGGACAGGTCTTGCTTTAACTTGGTCTTAACCATCCAACAGAAAAGTCTAACTACAAGATATACAAAGTAAAGCCATATTAATATGCTGAGCTATAGCCGGGCGTGGTGGCTCACGCCTGTAATCCCAGCACTCGGGAGGCTGAGGCAGGAGGATCGGTGCAAGTTCGAGACCAGCCTGGGCTACAGAAGTGAGCTCAAGGCCAGCCTGAACTGCGTAGGGAGACCCTGTCTCAAAAAGACAAAAAAAAAAAATGCTGAGCTATGAAAGGCTCGAGGCAAGAGCTTCTAACATTGCCAGTTCTGTTGATAACCCACTGCTATTATGGATTATTAGACTACACATACAGATAATTTTAGCTCAATGAGAAGAAAGCTTTGTAATAATAGTGTTTAGAAAAGATATCACGTCTGCATCTTGTACTCTGAACAACTACTGTGAAGAGAACAATGTGCAATATAATAATTATTGTCGCTTTCCTACTAACCTGTTTTGAAAGTGTCATTTTGCTATTTCTTTCTCATTAAAATTAATAAAATTTAAAAAAAAGTACACTAGATATTGTGAAAGGGAAAGAAACTGCTCAAAATGAAAGAACAACTGGGACAGGGGAGGGAGAAAAGAAAGAAGTGGGAAAAATACGCGCGCACACACAACACACACACACACACACACACACAATAGCTAAAATAACTGTACTACTAATCTGTAGTGGATTTTTTTTTTTTGGTGGGACCATGGTTTAAACTCACGACCTTGCACCTGCCAGGCAGGCACTTGTGCTACGGAGCTATGTCCCCAGCCCCTGTAGTGATTTATTAAAAGGAATGGTTAATGCCTGATCTTTTTTAAAACCAGCTTTATGAGACTATCTGGTCATCTGAACCACTACTTTGAGGATAACAATATGCAATACAGCCACCGTTGTTGATTTCCTATCGCCTCGTTTTGAAATGTTGTATCATTTTAAATTTGCTTAAATTTTCTTTAAAATATTTTTAGCAAGGCACTGATCCCAAAAATGTGATCTGCAGTGGTTGTCCAGGACCTTTTCCCTAATTTTTGGATGATAAGCATCAGAACTATTAAATCAATGAGATAAAAATGAGTTAGGGCTTTTACATGTCAGTACTCTCTCTCTCTCTCTCTGTCTCTCTCTCTTTCTCTCTCCCTGTGTCCCTCTCTTTTCTCTCTCTCTCCTAAGTTTATGGATGAGTAGCATAACTTAGTTCTATAGAAACTCAAGTGCAGAGGCTCAGGGTAGGAATGGCGAGGCCCGGGGCCAATAGGATACAGCTGTAGAGCAGGTAAGTGGCTGGAAGAATCTGGCAATTCCTGGGGCAGGGCGTGAGGATGGCCTATCCCTGCTCAATTGCATGGTAGGACCATGGCTTTCAGAAAGGAAAAGGGAAGGGAAGGGAAGGGAAGGGAAGGGAAGGGAAGGGGAGGGATGGGAAGGGAAGGGAAGGGAAGGGGAGGGGAGGGAAGGGAAGGGAAGGGAAGGGAAGGGGACGGGAGGGAGGGGAAGGGAGGAAAGTATTCTCTAAGGGGCTGGTCGGCTGCACCTGGGCGGATTCTCTCTCAGTAAGGCACAAGGAAAAGAGCAAAGGGACGCAGCCAAGGTCCGTGAATCAAGGCTCGTCCCTCCTCTACACTGAGGTGCAGCTCCTGCTGGCTCTCCTAGGCTTGAGTCCCGATCCTTGCCATGGCAAGTCTTCAATCTGCTCCTCTTGTGGCCCTGGTCCGCAGATTTGATGCATTCCTGGGACACCTCAACGCCTCCAATTCAGACAAAGGCTGCTGTGCTGCAGCTCTGGGGCCCTGCTCTGTCTAGGGCGGTGGGGCGGGGACTCGCTGGTCAGATGCACAGGGGCCCCCAGCCCTGCCTTCTCTTCAGTCCCCGGACACGTGATGCCAGCACGTCCAACACACTCCCCGGAAGCGATCACTCAGGAAGGTCGAGTCTCGAAGGTTGCTACCTCGCGGGTCTCACAACCACACGCACGTCCACCCCGTGGGCCTGCACCGCTGTCTACACAGCTGTCCTTTCCTGCGGTGCCTCTTTCCAGAGCCGTCAGGGGTCTGAGTCTGGATCGCATCCTCTCCACCCTCATCCAGCCATCCTTAGGGCTGCAGGCCTGGACAGTGCTTACGTGCCAGGCGACCCAGAGCTGACGCGTCCTGAGACTGCGCTGTTCGCTAGTGAGGAGTCTTCCCAGGGCCGACTGTCAAGTTCACTTATGCACAGACATCACAGAGAGCGACGGGTTGGGGCTTCAGGGCTTGATCTTTCTGGGTGGAGCCAAATTGGCTTTCTCACGCAGGCATAAAGGGCGCCATCCGGGTGTTGGCCAAGTGACTGCGTCTAGGAAGATAAGAACGCCCATGTGTAAACACAAGCAATGCCTTCAGGACCATGGAGAGCAGCTAGCGGACGGGACCAGAGCCAGTTTAGCTGGGAAGAGATCCTTAACAGGTAGCAGCTGATCAGTCCAAATATTTCCAACATTAGTTTGAAATCTTTCACAGCTATGAAAAGGAATCTCGCTTCAGTGCATGACATTCCAGGGAACAAAGATTTTTTTTTCCTGCAACAGTTAAAATTGTCACCATTATAGTCTCCTGGAAAGGGAGGGGAGATGTGTCAAGGTCGGCGTCGGCCTACTTCCGTCATTACATCCAGGTTTGTTTCGCCGTAATTCCTGTTCAAGACTGAGTGTAAAGGCATTGATCACTCATCCCCAGTGAGAAGGAAAGGGGAGGAAATGGCTGTTGTTCATAAATTGGAGCTACCAGTTCCCGTCACGGGCCATCTTTTCATTTTCAGTCAGAAGAGACCTCTAGGCAGTCGTGAACTTCCTCGCCGTCTCCCCCAAATCACAAGGGGGTCCTAATTGCTTTTATTTATTCCCTTCAAGTTGTGTGAAGGTTGGTAAAGTGAAGCTGCATCTATTTTTAGTTTCTTACAAAATAACTTCTCCCTTAAGCTACTTGTTAACTCAGCCTCTCAGAGAAAGATGCCTGAGATGTTCCACGTTTCAGGTAACATTCAAGGCAAGGGTTTCAGGGTCTTGAAAGGGACAGGGGACTTGGGCAAGACAGACAGCAGGAAGCCAGAAATCAGATCCATGTGCAGGTCACTTCCAGATACTGCGTTTCACTGCAGAATATACAGAAACACAGGGCGATAGGATAGGCTGCCTATTGGACTGTGCCATTAACACAGACATGAAGTCTTTGTTTCACTGCTGTACCTGCACCTTTGGTGTCTGCTGGAGGGACGCTCTCAGCATGATCTCTGGGAGCCAACTGGACGCTGTGAAATAATGAAATTGCCCATGCCATGGCGTCTCCTGAAGCATCAGTCCAGACACGATAATCACCTCTGCGTACATTTCACTGGGTCAGAGGAGGCACAAAGCCGAGCAACGTTGGAACGTGAGAGGGTGGGTCAAAGCCTGCACACGCCACAAATAAGAGAGGGACAGAGTAGGTACGACTGGGCATGGTGACAACACAACGCTGGCTACCCACCTCCCATCCCCTAAACCAGGAGGTGAGACTTTTAAGGGCCTAGACTGCTTCAGGATGGTTCAGTCCCGGGGGAGGGGAATGTATCCAGCCCAAGCAAGTAAAACCAGCGCATGTTCCTAGTTAATCAAGATTTCCTATCTCATGGAGTTACAAATTACACACAGAGTTGTTAGTGGTCCTGAATCTTTTGAGAGCACTGAGCAGCATCCTAAGTAGGAGTGCCCGAAGGAAACAGCTGTGAATTCCAGGGGGAAAATTCTAGAAAAATTTATGAGATTAGAAAGTAAAGTTTTAACCTCAAGAGATGATGTCCATAGTTTTGTCATTTACTGTGTCAGTGTGGGCTTTTCAACAGAAAAAGTCTCTCTTTTTCTTGGAAGTCACCTAAGCACACATTTATCTGGGTATAAAAGGTAGAAATAAAGTAGCAGTGACATATAAAATAAAGTTGCTTATGAAGTGGTTAGAACTGTATGATTGTTCTTTTATTGTAAGCTAGCATTTCAAACATAAGCTTCTTTTTTTTAATTTTTTTCAGAACCAGGGATCGAACTCAGGACCTTGCACTTGCCAGGTGGGCACTTGTGCTTCTAAGCTATCTTCACGGCCCTAAACTAGCATTTCAATATGGCACCAAATAGCTACCCCAGGTTATAAACTGCATCTGATAGCCTGTTATGAAATTTAAAGATAAGAAGAACTGGTAAATGTGTCCATTTTGTACAGAACAACAAAATCTTGTGTGTTCTTCCTTTTGTCCATTGCTTAAAATCACCTAAGTGGCTCTAAAATATGATTGACAGGCAAATGGTTACTCAGAGCACTAACTCCAGGTCTGTGGACTCTAATACCTGTATTGTTACAGCATAATATGGTTTAGTATCCAATGTTCAGTGATTACAGAAAAAAATCACGGTCATTTAGAGATTTATGCAAATGGAAAAATGGAGAGAAAGACATAAAGACCATTTTTTTTGCCCACACTATAAATAAAACCAAACTAACTATTCTTTTTTCATGTATTTGGTCAGGATCTCACTATGCAGACTGGTAGTGATCCTCCTGTTTTCGGCCTCCTTAGTGCAGGATTACAGCAGCGCACCAGCATGCCTGGTCTTGATCACAGGCTCAGGGCACCTGGGGGCAGGGCTGGCACGGCGTGTGGTGCTAGGGATTGAGCTCCAGTCCCTGCACTTGCCTACATAGGTGCTTTGAGCTATCTCGCTGGCCCTTAAAGTTTTCTACATTTAAATTCTCCCCCTTAACTCCACCTCTTATTTAGAACGAAAAATATATAGGTGAATAAAGAATGTGATGCGCTCACTCCTTATAGTATTTTGTAGAAACTGAACTAAGGCATCCCACTTCCGCAGTCCCCATGTCGGAGTCATTTCCGTGGCACTAAATATTTTTTGATCCTGGGGATTGAACTCAGAGTGTTCCTGCTGGGCCTCGTCCCCAGCCATTTATTTTTATTTTAGGATATGGTCCTGCTAATTACCCCAGTTGCACAGGCTGGGCTGAAGCTCTTGGTCCTTTCACCTCGGCCTTTCAGGGTCCTGGGAGTACAGGAGTGCAGCGCCATACCTGGCTGCACTGTATATTTTAAAATCTCATTCAAAACAATCTAAATGGTGTTACAATGTGTTTTCCTACAGCTCTTCTTTTGAGCACTTAGGTCGCTGGCATCCACCCTCTGAGGTCCCCCCTCTGCGCAGGCCGGGCGAGATGCCATCCACGTTCGGGCGCTACAGTTTAGTAGCCACTCGAGCCACGTGAGCACATCGCTGCTCACTGATTCCTCCGTCGGTGCGAGCCCCCGCCTGAGATTTACTCACAAGCCGCTCCATCAGTTCACATGCTGTGTTGTCTCCATTTTATGAGCCAGGGACCCACTCCCAAAGGTGAGGGCTCGTTGGTCCCAGATCACAGACTTATACGAAAAATACAGAAGGAGGACTGTGAGCTCATGCAGTCAGTAGAAGTCCCCTCGAGCCCAGCTCCTCTCTCTTCTGTCTGCACGAACTCGGTCCCCTCTGCAAGGGACAGACTCCAAGGCCCCGTGGAAACTGTGGCGATGATCTCTCTGCATAGCTGCGCAGTCAAGGTCTCCCGGTACATCTGCCACTAGTACCTTGAAAGGAAGAGGAAGTCACATTAAGGGACACTGTTAACATCCGGTTATTAGAACAGATATTAGAATCCATATCCATAAGAAATCTTCAGAGTCAATTTTCAAAGAGCTGGAGGGTGCATGTGGGTGAGCATGAGAGGAGGGCTGTATCCACGATCTTGGGATATTTCCATAACGTCATAGATTCTACCACCAGGATCCCACCCTGTTGTCGGGGTGGAGTTCAAGGAAGGACCCCTCTGGCCTCTTCAGGGCGACCTGGGCCATAATACATATGGAGCCACAGATACTGGTAAGGTAAATGGCTTTCTCTGACCTCCCCTCCACTCCGCTTCAGTCCTCTTCTCTCCTGTCAAGGGATGGAGAAGACCACGTGTGGGTGTCACAGCCTGGGCGGATGTGGGCAGGGAAAGATGGACTTCTAGTGGCAGGCGGGCAGAAAGCCTCCCTGCTGCAAGCACTTCCAGAACATTCACTGCTCCAGTCTGACAGGAGACAGTGGCAGAGTGGTCTACGAAACAGATGCTCTGGGAGAAAGGAAACATTTAAGGGACCCCAAGCGACGCAGGAGAGAAAACCAAAGGTATTCAAGAAATCTGAAGTCTCTGGATCTACGGCTACAAAGCAGGTTCACAGCAGCTATGTTGATTCCCTACCGACCCGAAGAAAGCCTTAGGAGAAACATCGGAGTATCCGGTTCCTGTTACTCTACTGACCATGTCTGTGTTACTGCAAACCACAGAGTATATTAAAATGAACGACAGTTGAAGGGACAGGAAATGAAATGTCAGAAATGCATGAAGAAGAAGCAAGAATTTCCTCTCGTAGGCAGCTGAGAGGCAAGCCCGGGAAGAAGGCTAGAATGTCAGTGTGGATTATAGTGGATCACGCTGGCGACACCGATGCCCACGTAGGTAAGGAAAGAGGGAGAATGTACGTCTGCGCTTGTACGTTAGCCTGCAAAAGCGCTTCCTTGCTCTGCAGACTGAAAGGCCACCTTTCCCCACAGGAATGAGGACACCCACCACTCAGATTTTGTTTCTACTATGATTGACCAATGGGCAGGCACTTTGGAGGCATGTCGGCTTCACAACTAACTTAGAAAATGCCCGAGATGATCTTACAGTCAGTATATTGTATACAAGAAAGTAAGCAAGGGCTTTTTAAAAACCACAATGGGACATATCAAAGTGAGACTCAGGGCCATGGAAAAGACTCTCCTGGGTCAATCTCAGGATCATGTGAGCAGAATGATGCATATATCGCCTTTACACTGTAATTACCACACACAATAAAATCCACACTGACACATATGATTAAGGGCATGCTAAACACAGAACAGACAACTTCGCACGAAAGAATTCCACATAACTTTTGTATGCATAACTCCTTCCTCCGGAATTTGAAACCCAACTGGGGTGCAGCTCTCTGACCCTGCATTTTGGAGTTGGGCTGGGGGGTTCCTTCAAAAGGGAGAGGTTGGAGGTTTGAGTGAAGAGCAGGGAACGGGCTGGAGCCCAGTGGATGGATGGATGCAAAGCCAACGGCGAGAGCCGTGTGGATCGCAGCAATCGTGACAGGTGTGAGGAGGGTAGCACGGCACCACGGTGCCCCTTCTCTTCCCTTGGAAGTGGCCTGTGCACACACAAGCTGAAGATGAATCCCGCCAGGGACGCGTGTGGCAGGGCCTCGATGAGCACGCCTCCACGCCATCACGGTCGTCACGGCAGGGAAGGTCTAGGAGCCTGCATGCCACGAGGAGCCTAAGGAGAGCATCGCTACAGAGCGCACACACTGATTATGGAACACGGAAATGTAAAAACGCATACACTAAAGCTGAAGAAGTCTGAAGAAAGGCCAAATTTTAGAAACAGTGGAGCAGCGTGGGTCACTAAGCATGGTGACCAAAACCTGTAACTGTCGCACTGGGGAGAATGAGACAGGAGGGTTTTAAGTTTAAACTGGCTTGAACCACAGTGAGTTGAAGAAAGGTCTGGACTATATAATAAGACTCCATAATACAAAATTAATAATAATTATGATAACAATCAATACTTTTCGTAAATCAACACAAATGTAACCAAGGCGTGATTTATTAACACAGAATGCTGGAAGTCGGTACAAAAGCTGTAGTCCCTGCAATCGTCTGTAAATATGGGGTGATGCTCAAAGAAGATTTTATTTTTAAAGAAAACAAGCTTCAGATCATCAGGAAAAAGGAAGAAAATTATGAAGCATGGCTGCAATGGATTTAAAGCCCAGAGATGACAATCCTCTGTCCTGTCTGACCTACTTTCTAAAAAACAAAACAGAACACTTTAGTTTGAAATAATCACCACTGTATAACTCGAAGGTCGAGAACTTCGATGTTGCAATTGGCTGCTGCTGCTGCATTAGGGAGACAATTAGACTTCACACTCCAGGAAAGCAAGGAGCCTTGCAGGCAGCATTTGGCTCCCATCGAATCCTTCAGAGGATCTTTTCTCGGGGAGAAAGCCTTCCTCCCATGCTTCACAGACAGGTAGTGCTCTTCATAAACCTGCTTGGCACCCACATCCCCAGATCATCTGATAGGAGGCCAGCATCCAGGTGCTCCTCCCCCATGAACTCCTGGAGTGAGTGACTGCTAGGCCTGACTGGGAAAGGTAAGGCCCTGTGCCCCTTCTCTACGTCTCTCTCTGCCTTCCCGTGCTATGGAAGAGCTGCAGGACCTCTTTGCACTTACAGGGGAAGCAGGCTCCTTGTCTTACACCAATGGGATGCTGGGATTTCTCCTGTCATAGCAACTAGCATTCATTACTGGACTCAAGACCCCCTGGTTTCAATGACTTTCCTAAGCCCATCCTAGAAAATGCACGCAGGCATAAGACAAAGGCCGCAGCAGATGGCACCGACCTCATTTACACACCACAGCCTGTGGGCCAGGTGAGGACCTGGGCTCTTGTCTCCCACAGCCAGCACTCCTGGGTGGGAACGTGCTCCCTGTGGGATGAGCGCTGAGCTGTGGCCATGGGGGAGATGCAGGTTTAATAAATCATTATGAACTCATAGTGGGCTGTAAATACAGTTGGGGTCAGTGCCTAACACTTCGCAATCCTTAAATTAAGAGTAGTGGGTCCCTCTCTGTCCTTTTACTGATAAGTACCATAAAATAGCCAATTTTTAAAAGCTTATTTTACAAGTTTTTCATTGGAAGTATTTATTTAGTTGATACCATGTCACAGGATTTATACATAAAGCTGACATTCCAGGCATAAATAAGACACAACCTTCCTCCTCCAGGATTTGCATTTTATGGAATGTGGGGACACAAAACCAATTTAGGTCACTGTGACTAGTAGTGCAGCAGGAGCCTGCACAAGGGTGAAGGGACGTGAGGCGGGAGGGATGAACACCGCTTGGGGCTCAGAAGCAGGACCAGAAGGAGGTAATGATGCGATGACATCCTGAAGAAAAACTGTAGACAAATTCCAGGGTGAAGAAGAAGATAAGACAGAGACTCAGAAAACGCATGGTGCGTGGGAACATCATAATCTCTGCATAAACACTGTCAGAGACTGTTTTACCTTGTCCTGCCTGCTAGGTTACTTCATTACATTTTGTTTGCTTTCATTAAACTATGAAGAGTGGAAGTAGAAAACCCATGAGAAGAGGTTAATTGGTGTGGATCAAAGGTAAGACTCTGCAGCAACAAAGAGATCAAGTGTGGGTTAAGTCTTCAAAAACAACATGCATTTGGTTAAAGCACTTCCAAGACGCAATCGTGTGGTTAAATACGTGAAGCACAAGCAAGTATGGAAGTGAGGTATTATTGTCTAAAGGTAGTTTTAAAATATATTGTAGAACTGAAAGCTTTGCTAGTATCTTTGACATGTAAAGCATTCGAAGAAATGCAGGAAAAAAATAAGCAAGGACCGTGAATTTACAAGCAGCCCTAGTCAAGAAACATTAATGAAAACCAAAGAAATGAGAGATTTTCTAATTTAACACAAGCTAATATGTGTAAACTTCCGGGGAAAGCCATTATTGCATAGCTAAATTAAATATTCATAAAAATAAAATCATTTCCAGTGTCTGAAAGTATGTAAGAAATGATCTCTCAAAGTGGTCACTAGTTAGTTCCTGTGTTAGTTCAGACTTTATTTTTTTTTTGAGGGGGGGACATTTTTGCAAAGCGTATCAAAAGTATCATAGGAAATCAATATGGAAATTTCTCTAAAAGCCAGAATCAGAGGCTCCATGCCACCCAGCTATTCCCCTTCGGGGCATCTTCCTAGGAGGATTAAAAACACCATGCTATAGCAAAATATGTACGTCCATGTGTATACCAGCACAGTTTGCCATAGCTAAATCTTGGAAACAACCCAAATGTCCATCAACTGAGGAATGGATCAAAAAGATGTAGTATTTTTAAACAGTGAAATGTTACTCAGCTGCAAAGAAGGATGAGGTTGCGAATTTTGCAGGTAAATGGATGAAACTTGAGACCATACATGTAAGAGAAATAAACCAGATTCACATACATGCGTAAATATCGCCTTGTCTCCCTAATGTGAGACACTGGAAGAGGCAATAAGGCCTAAAGTGTACAACAGAGATGGTGAAATGAGAAGACGTCTTTTAAAGGGAAAGGGGACCTACAATGGGGTAAAGGAAGAGAAAAGGGAGGAAAATGCGAGGTGGCTGTGCCATTAGTCTCTTCGTGTGCTGAGAGGGAGGGTCATGCTAATGTTGAGTGGGGAACATTAGCTGCCTGTATCTCATACACTGGGTAAGGACTTCGAAGATGATCTCTTGCACTGTATTAACTTCGCTATTCACCTACAATCTTGTTTATGAAATTCTGTTTTGCTTTCTTTCCACCATTAAAATAAAAATTAAAAACATTTAACTTAAAATACCCTGGTTTCTCTTCAAATCATAAAAGTCTTTTGTCTTTTACTGAAATTATAACTTTAAAGAAAAACAACTTTAGAAACCACGTAATGCGTAACAGAAGTCTCAGTTGGGGAAATTTGCCGCAAAGAATTAATCACATATTACCACGAAAGGGATTTGTTCAACTTGATTGCATCTACATTATATGTATTATTTATATGTTATATGTAATAGTTCAAACTTGAGGACAGCTTAAAGATTTTATGGTCCACGGTAGTCCAATCATACGTTGCAAACTTTACCTTTGCTACTCCCTTGTGAAATATTACTATTACCCATGAAAACAACATTAAGTTGGCCTTGAATATCAAAAGGCCTACGGTGAATATATTTAGATTTCAATAATAAGTGTGCAGTGTCAACAGCTTAAGACAAAATGGGTGTATGAGATGGGTCGCTTCTTTCTCCCACTCCTGAGAGGCAACCGTGACTCTAAGTAACTAGCGGTACTTAGGAAAAGTCTGTGCCTGTTTCCTCTGTCACTCAGAGCTTGTGATTAAAACCTGTGCATTGCAGAGCTCTTTGCTGCTGGCTCCAGTTCCGTCCTGTCTGTCACTCTGAAAGAGCAGGGACATGCACAAACCTCCGACTTCAGGAGCTGATGATTCCCTTGTAAGGTTTCCTGGGTGCCGGAGCTGCTCTTCTTGGTTGGTTTAGCAAGCTCCTGGCCCATTGACAGACAAATTAGGCTTCCTCCAGACTTTATTTACCTATTTGTCTATTTATTTGCTTACCTTTTTTTCATTACTAGGGCTAGAATCAATAGAATCCAGGCCCTTGAATACAGGAAGGAAACTGCTCCACCACTAAGCAACACCCCCGGTTGAAAATATGGTCTCTCTGTCTCTCTTTCGGTCTCTTTCTCTCTCACTAACTCTCACTCTCTCCTTATTTGATTTGATTTTATAATCAAGTTTCTTCACTGAAAAACTGCGAGCTGCATAATCTCTGTTCCAATTAACCGACTAAGACCGTGCTGCTATAAAAAATCGAGAAACATCACTTATTGCAGAGAACTGTTCTTTAGCCTCTTCTAGTATTCCAGACCAATTCTGAAAGTCAAAGTTCAAAGCATTTCCATTAGAAATATGGACCTAGAGCTGGCGTAGGCCAGCACCAGAGCTCTCATTTGTGTCATTTCCTGGATGAACACAGCTGACCCGGTTGCTGTTCCAGGAGGACACTTCCCTATCTTTGGCTGGGAACCAGAGGCGCGCTGTAGGTCACTGTGTTCATGGGGGCAGCAGCCGGTGCTTGTGTTGACCCTGCTCATGTGCACATGAGTTCTGTGGGCTTCGTGCTCCACCAGACCCTTGAAGAATAGCGCTCACTGGTCACAGCTGGTGTGCACTTTATGTCCACGTGAGCCTGCCGCGTCGTGGTACACAGAGGGTTTCCTGGGGATCACCTTGAGGGCTGCCTACCTAATCGGATTGTCTCAGGCTCGGGAGTCAAAGCCTGCTTCCTCCCTGGCTCCCTGGAGAGTCAGGGACAACCACAGATGTTCTCCAACGGGTGCACCTCTGTCTCCCTCCGGGAGGATCTCACCCCAAAACGTCTGAGCATTCTGAGTTGTTCATGGTCCTCAATCAGGCCTGGGAACTGGTCCATCTTCCATCTCAAGTGCTGCCTTTGTCGAGAGAGCCCACTGTTCCCCGGGGCAGATCATAGCACCTGCAAGTGGGAGGGGTTTTCTCCCTTGACAGTGCAACAGTTTTCAGCCTTTCCACAAGGTACTTGTGTTACCAGTACTTTGTGGATTATACTGTTTTGTTTTTTAATTTTTTCCATTAGGAGCTTATTCCCTCAGATACCATAGGTGTTCCCTCAGTTCTGTCAATTTGATAGCCAAAAAGAAAGATAGAAAGCCCCTACCTAAAAACCAAAAATCTAGAAAGTGCTGTTCACAGTAAAGATACTGGATTAAATCCTCAGTACTGAAAGCACAAAGTAGGAAAGAGGGAGGGAAACATGCAGGTGTCCTTACCCTGAAGTACATGGGGCACAGCAGCAACGCACAGGGCCCTGCACACCTGGCCCGGGCCACAAGAAGCTGCCAGAGGGCAGGGCACCAGGCACTCCCTCCAGGGCCCACTTCGTAAGCTCTGCCCTAACACAGGGCATTATGGGAATAGACATGGAGGGACTGTGGAAATAATCAAATTGTCTGTGAATATGTCTTACTACTTTTACCTATAAGGTCTGAATAGGAATTCCGAGGCTGAGCTCCTTCTTGAGCTAATTGTGTAGAATCAGCAATTTTATTAGTCAAGCCTGCCACACCTAACTCACACTATAAAGAAAGCCTGCATCTCTAGAGCTCTCTTGACCCTGGGCCCTGAAGGAGTTGTGCAGCCTTTTTAAGTGTTCTGCAAATGTAGAGGACCCTACCATGGCCATGGAGGACATGGCCTCCGTGTCCCACCAACGGGATCAGCGCGTGCACTGCTTCATATATTCGTTTTCTCCACATGATGTTAGTTATTGACCAGTTTCACAGTTGTTTATGGAGTGCCTCCTCAGGCTTAGCGAGAGTTGGTTGATTTCTTGGTCTGCAGGTGTCCCGTAGCCCTCAGCCCAGGGCATCTGTGAGGCTTCAATTTCCTAAGTTCGACTGAACGATACAGACATAGCCCCACCAGGCCAAGGGCATGCGGACTGTGCCTGGCCCAAGGGCTACGTCCCCCCATTGGTTCTCCCACCAAGCGCTTGGGCCAGCCCGATGTCCCCCAGCCTCCAAGCGCTGAGTATGAACTTTTCAATCTTGGCCAGTATGATGATACAAACAGTAGGTCAGAAATAATTACTGAACTAATTAAATGTCTATATTGATAGCAGCCCTTACAGACCACATGTGTGGCTTCTTTACCTCAGTTGGTGCTCAGTTTGTCAATGATTCAGCAAGGCATTCCAGCTCAGTTCTGGAAACAGAGGCACTCACCTTAGCTGAGAGAGCACCTGCTTGTGTAGTGGCTGATCCGATGTGTCAATTTGAGACATGAGAAGTTTAAATCAACCAGCTCAGCAGTTGTACTCCCTAGGGCGTGCTGGCCCCACCCTACAGTGACTCACTATTTGAAGCCTATAAAAGGGAACTGAGGCATGATGGAGGGTTCTATTTTCTGGGAGGAGTTCTGGTCTTCCCAGCAGCCTGGATTTCATCCCCTGAGTTCTAGACTCTGTGGCCTCCGCCTTGGATCCTTCAGCCTTCTGGGGTAGGCTCACCAGCCTTCCATCGCAGACCCATCAGCCTCCTAATATGGATTTACACGGAGCACTGCAGCTAGAGCCAGACCTCCGACTGAATCCTTCAGTCTCCAATGTGCAGATGCCCTCTGCCCACTTCCTCATCCGGCTATGGCTGACCATCATGAGCCAGTCTTCGCATTCCTCATACATTTGTACATCTTGTCTTGCAGTTCCTCTGGTAGAAGCTTGACTGACACAACTTGCCTCTCCTTATGGGCCCATAATAAGATAGGATGCACAACGTTTTTGTGAAAGTCAGGGTCTCAAAACCAGTGCAGCACATCTCCCAGGCTCAAAACACTGGATGGCATGATTTGTAGAAATGCAGGTCCGACCTACAGAGCTGCATCACCTGCAGACCGCCTTCCCTGAGAAGCTCAGGCTCAAGACCAGACCAAGAAGATGTCAGCTTTTCCATACCACTGAAAGTTCTTTGAACAACGGAGACAGGAATATTTTACTCGCCGCTCTCACCCTAAACTGGACAAGATTCTACCTTAAGACAAGATGCTTAAGGGGGTGCTTGGAGTGACACGAAGCAACGCAGGAAGCTAGTATTTCCTGGTGCATAACCCAAGGCAGGCAGGGTCAGCCCCTGCTTGGCCCAGCTGCTGGGCAGCGCCCTCCACACCAATCTCTTCCCATCACTCTGCCAACTGAAGCTTCACGACTTGGCGGGAGGAGGAGGTGTGCGGACAGCGATTTGGTCTGCGGGTTTATTGATCACGGAGAGTGAAGTAGGCAGACAAAAATACAATTTCTGTAAGCAATGAAAACTATAAGGCCGCTTCTTATTTTGATCAGGAAAATGTGAGTCTTGTGTCTGCTCTTGGACCAGAAACTGCCATTGAATCACGCTGAGCTTCAAATGGTTCCTTGCAGACTTAGACCTGGTGAGGAAGCAAGATTTCCTGAGCTACAAAAGAGACAGACCACTGCCTTCGGCTACCCTTCGTTTAGGACTGAGGACGGCATTCGTGTGTCTGGCATTGTTTCTGTTCTGAACACTGAGATGCTTTAGCTTCCAACTTTGCCATGCTGGCTCGGGGGGCATTTTTCATACTCTGGCATCCAAGGAGTTGTGCAGCCATTTCCACCGATGAGACGGTAGTGCAGAGGCAGCGGTGGCGGCCCTGCAGCCTGGAGGTGAGAAGCCAGGACTCCGTTTCCAGTTGGTGCCACCGGATGTAGGCTGCGCTGGACTTCAGTCTGCAGGTAGTCTTACAAAACCAGTCCCCTGGCTGGTGGCTCAGTGAGGATGCACACATCACTGACTCTGACCATGAGCATGTATTTTTAGTTCTCTCTTTTATGTGGTACAGGAATGGAAGGGCCAAGAGCGAGTGTAATTTATTGCAACTAGCAAAAGCTATGCAGCATTTGTCAGAACCAGTTTTTACTAATTCTGGGTTTTATTCTCTCAGTGTTTAGGCTCATGGCTTGCTATTGTTTGAGGGCGTCTGAACCATTTCCCCAGCGTCAGACATCTCGAGCTTGTCAGGAGCTTCCTAGGCTCCTGAGATCAGGCACTTCATGGCCACTCTGTGCCGGATCCCTGCAGGCCTAGATGTGAAGTGGCCAATTGGTCATGAGCTGATACTGCTACAACTCTGAGCCCAGATAAACCTTTTCTCTTTATAAATTAATTATCTCAGGTATTTGTTAGAGTGATGGAAAGCTAATATGCATCTCAGATATTTATGTGTTTAAGCCTTGAGGTTATTTATATCTATTTACTTTTAATTTTCTCATATAATGTTTCACGTTGTGCCAGAAGTTGTTATCGATGGTGGATGTTAAATTATGTATAGGTGTTATATTGCTACTTAATGCCCACAGTTGATGTGGTTATTAAAAGGGCTGACAATATAAATCACCATAGCAACACAAACAAGAATTTATAGCCTATTTCAAACTCCTAAGCCTGAAGATATTTTATGGCTATTGCAAGCTCAGGCATGAAGCAATTCAAACATTTAGCTGGTGAGTAATGGAGATCCAGAAATACATCGACTCAGATATTGAATCCTCAGCAGAATCAATATTGAATCAGAGCACAGGTCATTGGCTTTGAACTGTCCAGCTGCTGGAATGTGGGCTGCTGCAGCCAGTGACTACCGCGCCGCAGCACATGCCGGCCTCTCCCATAAACGGGCTACGTTCTCAGGGCTAACTGTGTGGGCAGGAAATAGTGCAGGCTCATAAAAAGATGTCCTTTCCTGATAAATCTTCATATGCATTGCCCAACCGCAGTGACATCTCTGTCTCCATGGTAACCAATGCCACCCAAAGAGAATAATGAGGGAAAAGAGAGAACATCACCAGGGCTACGTACTACACCTGTACCTAGAATTACGTGAGACACCTGAGGATGGTGTGTTTTTCTGCTCTTGCTTCACAAGGCACGTAAATCACGGATGCGCGATACTCAGCCACGTACTGGTGCCGAAAGACAGGAGAGAACCTCTGCTCCCACGCAGACTCTTAGGGCTGCTGACGGCTGGCTCGTTCAAGAAGTTCCTCTGTGCTACATCTGGCTGCTGCAGGAGACCAATTATCAAGGAATCTCGAAAAGAAAAGCAGAGACAAAGTAGGCTGGGTTGAGCACGTCTGCTGATTTGGGTCTGCTGCCTCCGTGCACACGGTGAACTGGGTACGGTCTGTTTGCTCTGCGAAGACAGGGATGGCCTCAGTCCTTTACGTGCCTTCCAAAGCTGCTCCAGGTCTACACTTGCTTGGCACTTCTAGAGCGGTTAGCTTCTGTTCCAGGCCGTGTCTCTCTGTCGTTTCTCTCTCACAGGTTCTGTCTCCCCAATTATTGATATCATTGTTTTAAATTATATGTATGTATTTGATAAAGGGTCCCACTACACAGCTCTGCCTCCTAATGATCGCCCCGTTTTCAGCCTCCCTGGAGCTGGGATTACAATCTTGGTGGCTGGCTCAGCTCACTCAGGGGTGAGGTTTCCGTGAGTCCTTGCGCTTGCCAAGACTGTCTTCCAAGTAGACGCTGAGTCTGTTGAGCTATCTTACCATCCCCTCTTTCCAATTATTGCAAAATGACAAAGAATTCATCTGATGAGACAGGAGCACTCAGTGGTACGGAAGAACATTGGAGACCTGGCTAGGCATGCTGGAATGTTTAGCAATGAAAAGAAACCAGGAATGTTCCCAGAGTGAAAAAAAAGTCCACAAAAGCTGGTGTTTCCTGTGGGGTGCATTAGGGAGATAAGTACGTGGCTTCCCTTGCAGAAATACAGGATACCCCGGCAGACCAGGGCCCCTCATTGTCTTTACTCTGTCTTTACTCAGAGGGCACTTTAGATATTTCAGAGACAACAATCTTCATTGAATTGGATGCATTAGTTCACTTTCAAGGGTTCTGGATGCAGAGGCAGAAATGCCAGAGCGCTCCTTGGGGAGTGTGCCGGTCACAAGATTCCCTAGGGACCTTCGAATCTCCCAGGTGTTGAAATACAACAGAAGGATTCATAGCCAAAGGGGGAAACCTAATGGCTCGCCTGAAAAAAGTCAAAAGAATCCCATAAGTAACTTTGGGATCATTCTCATGTGCGTCTAAAGTCCGTCTGTGGCATCAGCGTGATCACGTGGGAGAGAGAATGACTTATCTTCTGTAGATCGGAAAGTACTCTGGCTAGAATTCACCTCACAATCTGAGTTCACCCTCAGTCTTGGAGTGGCTATGCTTCAAGGGCATCCACCGTGAAACTCTCGGGTGACCATGGTTGCGGCCGTGACTGAGTTGAGGGGCATCGACAACTGTCACAGTTGCATGCTTCCCGGCCCTAACCAAAGCCCCTCTGTGCAGAACCCACTTCCCCGAGAAGTGCCAGCCCCATTTATCACCCCCAAGAACAAGGAGAGGTGTCACAAGACGGATTTTGCAGAGATGACAATGTGTCTTCACGTTCCAGTGAACAGACTGAGGTGCAGTTAGGCCACGAGGAAGCAAGAGAACAGGAGCAAGAAGAGGTCGCACTTCCCCACATCTCATCTGTAAGATGGACAGGGGGTGTGGCACAGCAGTGACAAGTCACAATCACAACGTGCTTCTCATTGAGGAGTACGGCACATGATACATGGCCAAATACCGACACCACATCCTACGGGCATTCAAATCAGGGCGGACCCCATGTCCCCACCTGAAAAGTACTTAATTCTCAAAATAGAGAAAACTTGAAGCCTGTAATCACATTCTCACATGGCTTCACGGTTGATGACCAACGCTACCCCCTTCCTTTGGAAGGACCAAGGGAAATCATCTAGTGTACTTCTGCGTAAGTTTGGGATTCAGGCAGCGAGGATGGCTGAGCATGACTTCTTCAAGGTTTGGCTTCCCCTCCTCCTTTCTGAGTCTGTGAGATTAGTACATTGTGCTGTCTGTTGCAGTGAATCACGTTTATCTCGAGGGCCTGTTTTGGCTTATCTTGCATTATTCAATTGTATGTGCACACTTGAATGCGTGTATTCCGTCTTGCATTTGCGTGTGTTTCGGTTGCTTCCATGTGTGGTTTTTGCGGAGGTGTCAAGTCTTTGGAGGTCAAGTTTGCCCGGGTAGATAGATTGCAGTGTTGGCCGGGCATTCTAGGTCCTTAGATGGCTATTGCTTTAGACTCCATAGATGTCACTGCCGCAAGCAATTGTGCTGAATCCAACATTTAGTTCTCCCTAAATGTGTTTCCTCCAAAAAATGCTTTTCTGACTTAAAACTGAAGAAATCATGATACTTGCTCCAGCTGCACGCTGTGGGCTATCAAAACAGCTTTGCTGTAACGATCTTGTGATGAAAATCAAAGGAAATAAAGCGCGTCTTGAGTGTCCCGTGTGCCTCTCTCTTACTGAAAACCACGCTCCTGATGTTTTAGTGCCTGGTCCTCCCGCTGCGTCTCTTTGAGCAGTTCTCATACTTTGGCTTCCGCTCCCACCCATTTCCCTTCGATTACTTCACCACAGGAAAGAAACATTTGCAAGGGCCAGGGAAACAAGGAAAGGCCACACAAAGGCAGGCTCTGGGTTTCCTGCACTGTGCGTCTGTCCCACCTCGTGAGACCTCAATGCAACAGGACCCTGACATTCCTTGGCTCCACAGTTTTCCCTGCTACCGGTTTTGGAATACCGTCCTGAGCTTTGTGGCTTCCACGTCCACACCTGCCAGCTGGCCTTCCTTACAGAGCAACGGCAGTTTCTGCCGGCGCTGTCTTTGTATCAGTGACAGAGCCGCAGCACTCGATTGATTCTGCCATGTTGGCAGTGAGGCCCTGCTGTGTCTTCTTGGCTCCCGGAGACCAATCGAAGCATGTTCGCAGAAGTGAGGAAAAACCTCTCGGAAAGCCTGCGTTCCACCAGGAAGCCGTAGCCTAATCCTGAAGCAGCGCAAGTACTTTTGTTCCTAAAACTCCAAAACACATCTGCACTTACGCAAGCCTGAAAGATGGCAAGAAGAGACAGATAGACAGACAGACATAGGGACAGAGAGAGACAGAGACAGAGGGGGAGAGAGAGACAGAGAGAATCCAAGTGTGAATGAGGTCTTGTAATTCTATTCTCTATGCTGCTAGCACCACAGATTGTAGGTTGCTGTCCAAGGTGCTGAACCCTGTGGCTACAAATTTGCTGAGTTGCAGGTCATGGGAACACAGACAGGTTCCTAAATCTTCTCAAAAGATAGATATTAGGTAGTCTGTTTTTAAAGATGGGGAACACCCGGTCATATTAGTCAGTATTGGTTATCTGAGTACTACATCGCAATGGCAGATAAAAGGAATAGCACAGATATTTCAGATGAGTGTGTAGTTGGGGTTTTCTAAGTTGGACTCAGTTTTAGGTGTGAGAGCTCAAATCATGGGGAAACCTAGCGGAGGAACAAAGCTCCTACCCCTCTCTGAACTTGAGAAGGAGTTGGGGGCAGGCATGAGGGAGGCATGAGGGAGGCCAGGGCCAATCTTGTTCTACCAGAGCTCCACCTGTCATCTGCAGGGCTCTGATGCCTCCTCTCCTGACAGCAAGCCGGGTCATGGAAAGGACAGAGCTTGAGCTCAGTCCTGGGGCCTCAAGGCTCAGCACGGCGGTGGGAATGTGGCTCTGGCCCTTCCTGGAAGGGAGCTTTCTTCCTCAGCAGTCTGTGCTATCCTAGAACACGGCATGAAGGACACAAGGCTTGGTACCAGAGCGTGGCAGCAGAGAAGCCCTCTGTGACTCGCTGAGCCAGTTCCAATCAGCCAGTAGTAAACACAAGAGAAGGAATGAGCTGTCTCAGCTTCCATTCTTCAGACATGGTAAGCAGTCGCTGCCTCACTGAAACCTTCGTGGGCAAAGATCTCCTGCGGAGTGGAGACAGGTCTTCTCAGACCCTCTGCCTGCTGCAGACATTCTGCCCAGGTGCGGCTGAGAGGCAGGAGCTGCAGACCCCTGAACGCAAAGCTAAGAAGGTGTGAATCTGGCCCATGGGAGGTGAGTCTTAGGAAATCCTGCAGAGAGGGAAGGAAAAGTGGCCCGCCGGAGGTGGCGCTGTGCGTTGTCCCTCGTCTCCTCTGCCTAACGACCCATGCTTGCTGGCCTTCTCGGGCCTGCTTCTTAGTCTCCTCCGTGTTCAGTGGGTGTGTGCTGACCTCAGAGAGGTGACATCTCTGGCTCCAGGCACTTGGCTGAGCTGCCACGCCCCTCGCTGTGGAGTCCTGACCCTCTGCTAGAGCACCGTCGCATTTCATCATACATGGGACCGGATCTTGTCGATCTCCTGCAGACTGAGGGCGGGGCTGCCAGAACCCCAACAGAGTACACCAGCTAGATGTTAATATTAAATAGAGGATAAGTCACAGCGTTTCTTTTGGTTATTTTTTTTTTTTCTGTATTTAAGACAGGGTCCACAGGGTCTCAGTACATAGATGGGACTTGTAGTGATCCTCCTGTTTTCTGCCTTCCAAGCATTTGGAATTAGAAGCCCACCACGCCATCTCAGCCAATGTCTCAGCACATCCTGGGATGGAGCTGGCATGGCACGAATCATAGTTTTAAGCTGATCCTATCTACACTGTGTCTCTAGAAAGTCTGGACCATGGCACAGGATGGGTGCTGATCCTGGCGGGCGAGTGACTGGAGCCTTCTGAGCTATGCGGCCGAGAGAAGTGAAGACCAAAGCACGCCTGATTTCACTGCACCGGGATGAAGCCTGGGCAACCATACACGGTACTTTTGTTGAGGCGGTAAACCGCTGAAGGTGCACCAGCCTCTGGAGACCCCTGGGCTGTCTGCGAGACGCCACAGTCATCATTCAGAGCACTGAAGTGGAAATGACAGTGACCAAGGCAAGGCCGCTGTGCTAGGCTCGCGCGATGAGTACCCTGGTAGCTACCCGCTCACCTGTTTCCAGGGTCGTTGTATTAAACCACTCACGGAGATGACTGCGTTGCTGCAGTCCGTAGCACAGAACAGTCGCGAGCTGTCTCGTGATACTTATTTGCACCCTCAGATGGGCAGCGAGAAGGCTAAGCGTGATACCCCATCAAAGACAAGCAATGCCTTCTCTAGGTAGAAGTTCACACAGCTGTTGGGTGTACGCTGCTACTTTGGGAAAATAAGATAGAGGACACAGCGTCCCCAAATGAAGCAGCCGACAGGCACAAGCGACATGAAACGCAAACACGATTAAGACTCCATTACCCGTTTCCCTGCACATTTGCTTCGTTAGGGAGCGCCATGCCCCCAGGTTGGAAATCTGTTTTCTTCAGCATGGATTTTCCTTGTCTCTGCCACACAGACCCTCCGAGTCAGAGTTGCTCGTCAGAGTTTGCAAACTCGCTTAGCTCCCAGGAAGTACGGGACAACCCAGATACATAAATTGGTTCTCACCTAGAGGCACTGAGCAAAAATAGCTTGACTTATCATTTACGTAATTTTTATTGAGTTAGTTTTAGTTTATTAGACTTTTTAAAGAGCAAGTTTACATTCATAAGTAAAGCTGAGCCAGAAGGCACAGCACAGTCCCCCGTGGCCACTGCGTCCGTCCGCTTTCTTCTGGCCAGGAGGAAGTCTCTGCTGAAGACAGCCGAAGGAGTGAGTTTCATTGTGGCTGGTGGTCTCAAAGGCTTCGGTGCATGGTCACGGGTTTCAGGGCAGAGAGGCCATGGTGGGAAAGTGTGGCAGAGGAGGACAGATGCCCACCTTCTGTAGGCCAGGGGTGGAGCAGGTGGGAGGAGCGAGAGGAGAAGGGCTGGAGGCCGCTGCCACCACTTCCGACCCACTTGCTCACCCTCAGCTCCTGCTGGTCGCCAGGCTGCGAGCACCTCAGTGGTGTGTCTTCTGTGCTCACAGCCCAGTGACCTCGCTAGGAGTCTCCTGGACCAGTCAGGTGAGCACTCAGCTCACACCTGCACAGAGCGCCCCGTTATCAACACCCCACCTGAGTGGGACACCCACCACGCAAGAGGTTGTCACTTCACCCGAATCCACAGGTCCAGTAGGCTTTGTTCTTGGAACGGTACTTTCTGCGGCACAAATGGAAAAAGGGCCATGCCCGTGTATTTTATGTATTTCATTTTTCAAAGGTTTATGATGATATAAAAGAAATACCCAGCCACACTCAGGATAATAAAAGACTAACAGCTAGACTCTCAGATGTAATCTGAGCTATTTGGGGAGGAGAGCAGGATTCCTGGAGGGCAGAGCTTCAAGGGCAACCGAGGGAACACAGTGAGACTCTGTTTTGGGAGATCTAGATGAGGTGCCCTGGTGTACAGTTTGATTGGAGAGAAATAATGAGAAAAGATAAGATTGGGGTGACACTTTTTGCCAGGCCCTCAGGAAGGGGCCAGGCAGGCTTTCTCTTGGCCCAGTCTGTCCAAGTGCCCCTGAGGGAGGAAGCGCAGCTGTTGTCTACCTTTGGAGAAACAGCGCTCCTGGGAGCTGAGTCCCAGGGGTCAGCTAGGGAGGGGACGCCAGGCCTGGGTTTTCACCACGGTTCTTTTTTCTTTCTTTTCTTTTTATTTTTTAAAAGAAATAAGAAGTGGTTTAAAAATAGAAAGAAAGAAAAAGGTAAGAGCAAGAAAGAAAGAAGAAAGAAAGAAAGAAAGAAAGGAAGGAAGGAAGAAAGAAAGAAAGAAAGAAAGAAAGAAAGGAAGGAAGAAAGAAAGAAAGAAAGGAAGAAAGAAAGAAAGAAAGAAAGAAAGAAAGAAAGAAAGAAAGAAAGAAAGAAAGAAAGAAGGCAAATGATGCAAAATTTCCACTAAACAAAATGACAGGAAACCAGCAATGGTTGTTATATTGCTTAGCGTTGTCTTCAAATTAGTTGCTCAGGTTACCAGATGTGCACGCTCCAAACTGATCAAAAAATTTAAAGGAGGAGAGGAAAATATTGAACATTAACTGCTCCTCTCAACAGACCAGCAGAAATCAGCACTGCAGTTATCCAAGCTATCCTGCGTATTTACATCTATATTTCTTTTCTTGGGAATCCATGTCTCTAAGTAGCACAAGGGGAATTCTAAGTATTTTGCAACAATTCCGGGTGGACAACTGTAGAATACTGAGAGTGTCCCTGATTTATAAAGCTCAGTAAATTCTGGCTACATCCTGCGAGTCAGGAAAGACGGAAGCCCATGGTGTGAGGGAGGTTTTAGGCTGGTACTGGAGGCCTGCTGGCTTAGTCAGCATGAATCTCTCTCTCTCTCTCTCTCTCTCTCTCTCTCCATCTGTCTCTGTCTCTGTCTCTGTCTCTGTCTGTCTCTGTCTCTCTGGAGACGGACTTGCCTTTTCTCCCGTGTTCACTGCGTATCTTCCATTACCTGCCTCACTAAAAAGACTCTGGGGGATACATTTGGCTTTCCCTAGACAAACGCTGTCCTCAATTTCCTTGAATTCCTCAAGGGTGAGGAAAGGTTTCCCACCTTTTCCTTTCCCACTCAGGAGGAAGCAGAAGCTTGTGGTCTCCCTGGCTGCGCAGAATCTCCCACGTATACCACTGACACCCACAGCATGCTGCTCGCAGGATGTTGTCACGAACCCAGCCCTTCAGGAGGGAGAGCTCCAGGGCTCCTAGGAAGATGACAGCCTTGGGGTTTGAGTGAAATGGAAAGCTCTGGGTACCATGACCTGTGTGCTTGGCTTCCTACCAGCTTCACAGCAAGGGACAGGCAGGGATACACTGGGTGGACCTGGGGTGCAGACAGCTCCACCGGGCTCTGCCCATGGCTAAGGTCCTTGCCTGTGGTCACTTGTACCTCTCGCCTGGCTCTGGAATTTGGGTGCTTAGGATGTCTGTGAGCATTGGGAGTTGCTGCCTCCTCAGGTGCACAGAGATCTGCTGATTAGTGTTTGTAATTCTTCTGGTCTGAGGGTTAAAGGTGAGAATTCTGCTAGAAAGACTAGATAGCGCTTAGTTCATCTGAGTGGTCACCGTACAGAGGCTGATGTCCCCTGTGGACATGGCGCCCTTGAGAAACAGCCCTGTGTAGGAAGTCCACAGCCACCACCCTCTAAGGGCAGACCTGCAACTAACGGGCTTACTAAAGCCTAGTGTAGTCGTTAAGAGCTGGCATATTTAATTTGGTGGTTATAATTAATACAAATGGTTAGTAATGAATGAGATTTTTGCAACTTGATGATAAGGCGGGAAGCCATTTTTCTCTCCATGGTGGATAATTAACCATGAAGGAACAATTACAGATATAGGTAAAAATCAAACTGCATAATTTTGTTCCTTGGATAAGTATAAAATACTCTCCTCATTAATTTTCATAATTAAGAATATGAACCCAAAGCTTTCCAGTGGCTTAATTGCATAGAGTGTAACTTTTTCTTCAAGTGTACCCCTCGGGCAGGAAGGATGTGAGGGCAGGAAAGGCCACTGCAAGTCGGACTGGGGCCAACGGATCCGCCAGCAGTCCAGAAATTGGGGCGCCACCACCCGAGATCCAAGGTCAGGGACCTTACTGAGGCCACTCTTACTGATCCATGAGAAATTTAAACTCAGTGGTCCCTTTGGTCTAAGTTAGGTCTATGCGCAAGTCGCAGATAGAATGGAGGGTGGAGGAAGAGAACGAGGGAGAAGGAGGGAGAGTCGGGGAGGTAAAGAGAGACAGACAGAGAGGCAGAGACAGACAGACAGACAGATGGACGGACGGACAGACAGACAGACAGACAGACGGACACAGCGAGACAGAGAGACAGAAAGAGGCAGAGAGAGACAGACAGACAGACAGAAATACACACAGACACACAGAGGCAGAGAGGGAGAAAGAGAGACAGACAGATGTACGCTTCACTCTTAATCATGAGATGAAAATGAGCACAGTACAGGAAGCGCGGGCAATGCTGTAAGTTTCGCCCAAGTAACACCGACTAACCACTCCATGCCCGAACCACAGAATACGCATTCTCCCCAAGTACCAATGGAGCGCGGCCCACTACAAACCAAATTCTGGATCCCAAGAGCTGTATCAATAAATTTTAAAGGACACAAATCACATAAATTGCCATGAATATTCAAAATGGGGCTACCTTAGAAGTCAATAACTATGAAAAGTTCCCAGATGTCTGAAAATTAAACAATACAGACTTAAAGAACTCAAGCCAGAAATTCTCCAGTCTTGTGACACGAACAAAAATGAAATGCACTGGATCAGAAATTGTGTGACAAGGCTAAAAAGGTGCTCGAGGAGTGCATTACCAAAGAGTGCTCCATGCCACAGCCATAAGACAAACAAACCGAAAGCTCCAGCGCAGTAGCCTTCAGGCCAGTCAGAGTGAACTTTATCAGAAAGCAAACAACCCTACAGAAAAGCAAAACCAACCAAGCAAAGCAGAGCACATCCTGGGGGAGATGGTGCTCAGGGCCCTTTTCATAGGTTGTCTCTGGGACTCTGCGTGGACACGCATGAGAGATAGTGCTACGGAGGACACACGGGCCATTTGAGAACCCAGCTCCCTCTGACCATGGGGTACGTGCCTGAAGGAAAAGAAGCCAGAGGGCTGGGGAGGTGCCCATGCTCTCGTGTTCACCCACACCGTTCCCTGTGGCCACGTGTGGAATCAAACTTAGTGTAGAGATCAAGAAAATATTGCTGATGCCCACAGGAAGCTCCTCTGGTTCAGACACAGGAGTGACAGAATCCTGTCATCTCAAGCCAAACGTTATGGGAAGTGAAATGCAACGAACACAGAAAAGCAAACTTTGCGTGATCTCAAAGTGCGGAATCTAAACGTTCAACCTCGTGCCAACAGAGTGATAGCGACCGTGGGCGTGGCGGGGGAGGGGCAGCGGAAGCCAACTTGGCGCAGAGGCTCTGAAGGGGGCACAGGAGTGGTCAGAAAGGGTGGATGCATTCTGCAAATTTTAGGGCTCCCATAACTAACGATAATGAGGGGAATAATTCAAAAATTGTAGGCGAGAGAAAATTTATTTTAAAGAGAATAGAAAAATAATAGATAAAACATTAGAAACAATACATAATTTGAAAAAAATAAGATGCTAGGTATTCAGTGGTGGTTGTTCTACTGCATATTTGTGTATTCAATGTAGTTCCTCAGATTATGGATAACAGCTTATAAAATTATTCAAAATAAAAATTTTAGGAGCCGGCTGTGGTGGCACATGCCTGTAATCCCAGCACTTGGGAGGCTGAGGCAGGAGGATCAGTACGAGTTCAAGACCAGCCTGGGCTACAAAAGTGAGCTCAAGGCCAGCCTGAGCTGCATAGTGAGACCCTATCTCAAAAAGACAAAAATAAAATAAAATTAAATGAAATAAAATAAAAAATAAAAATTTTAAGCATTCAGTGCTACTTTAAAAAACAAACTGATAGAAATTAGTAGTACAATCAACTTAGCCTGGTCTGGGGAGATAGCTCAGTAGAATAAGAGCTTGCCTGGCAAGTGCGGGGTCCTGAGTTCAATCCCCTGTACCACACAGACACACACACACTATCTTAGCTATCTTGTGTATATACTTATACAATTTTTCTACTTCCTTTTCTGTTTTCCTATTTTTCTACTTGCGTTCAACTCCATGATTCATTTCTTATGCTCAGCTTCTTTCCCTTTTACTATATGTACTGTAACTTGAAGAGTGTATTTACTCTTTGAAATTCTTACACTAGGGAGACAATTTGACATTTACATCTTTGGTTCTGATTTATTTCAATTAGGAATATAGCCTGTAGTGGTATCTATTTACCTACAGAAGTGTCAAGTTTTTCTTTGTAGCTGAGTAATACTTCATTGTATAAGAATACCACAACTTTTTTATCCATTCCTCAGCTGACGGGGACTTGATTTGTTTCCAAGATTTAACTATGACAACTTGTGCTGCGATGTACATGAGCAGCCATAGATCGCTGTAGTATGACATTTTCAGTTTTTCTGGAAAAATGTCCTGGAGGGAAATAACTGGGTTGAATGGGACTTCTAATCCTCATTTTTTGAGACTCTCCACACTGATTTCCATAGAGACTGTACCAGTCTACACTCCCGACAAGAGTGTGAAAGTCTTCGTATTTCCCCACAGCTTCTTCAGCATTTGTTATTCATTGATTTCTTTATGATAGTCATTCTTCCCGGGGTGAGGTGGGATCTCAGTGTTGTTTCAATTTAAATTTCTCAAATGACCAGGGATGATGAAGATATTTTCATGTATTTATTTGCCATTTGTATTCCATCCTCTGAGAAAAGTGTATTCATCTTAGATGCCCATTTCTGTATTCTCAATAAAGATGCTTTCTCTGAGTGATTGTTGGTTAAGATATTTTTCCCAGCTTGGATCGTCTTTTCCATCTGTTGGTGACTTCTTTGGATGTGCAGAATCTTCTCAATAAGATGAGATCTTAATTGTTGAGTCTTTGAAGTATTTCCTGTGCGGTTTGGCTTTTGTCCATGAACTCTCTGCCTACCTCCATGTCTTCAAGATTTCCATGTACTTTCTCTTCTGGTAGATTTAATGCTTTTGTTTGAACGTTTAAATCTTTAATCCATTTTAACTTTAGTTTGGTGCATGTTGATAGATATGGATCAGGTTTTGTTTTCTGGCATGTAGAAAGCCAGTGTTACCAGCACCATTTGTTCAAGAGGCTCTCTTTCTTCCGGTGACCATATTTGGCCACTTTGCCAAAGATAAGATGGCTGCGTGTGTTTGTAGTTGTGTCTCATCTGTTGCACTGGTCCTCAGGTCCGATTTTTCACCAGGATCATGCTCATTTCTCACGGTGCTTTTGCAGTACAACTTCAAGTCCGTGATTGTAATGCTGCCTGACGTGTCTGTGTTGGCCAGGATTGCCTCTGCTACTCTAGGAACTTCCAAATCAATTTGGGAATGTTTTCTCTTGACCTGGGAGGCATGCTGGTGATATTTTTATACGGATCGCATTCAATCTGCATAACAATTTTGGGAGTTTGGCCATTTTCACAATGTTGGTTTTTCCTATCCATGAGCAAGGAATATCTTCATTTTCTGAAATGATCTTTTCTGGTCTCTTTTGTCAGAGTAATGTCATCTTCAGTGTATAGAATTTCTTTCTTTCTTTTTTTTTTTTTTTTTTTTTTTTTTTTTTTTTTTTTTTTTTTTTTTTTTTTTTTTTTTTTTTTTTTTTTTTTTTTTTTTTTTTTTTTTTTTTTTTTTTTTTTTTTTTTTTTTTTTTTTTTTTTTTTTTTTTTTTTTTTTTTTTTTTTTTTTTTTTTTTTTTTTTTTACTTCCTCCGTTAGATTAATCCCTAAGTATTTCATTATTTTGGAAGTCAGTGTGAAGGGTTTTGGCTCTCTAATTTCTCTCTCAGTGAGTTGGCTGTTTGTGTAGAGGAATGCCATCGATTTTTAGAGGGTGCCTTTGTATCCTGGTGTACTGTTCAATTTGTGTGTCGATTCTCAGAGCTTCTTGGTAAAGTATTTTTGGTCCTCTATGCAGAGTTATCTGTGAATAACGGCAGTTTAACCTCTTCCTTTCCACTTCTTATTCCTTGTACTTCGATGTCTTCTCTAATGGCTCCTGCTAGTGCTTCCAGAACTATAGTGAATAGGAGTAGCGATGGTGGACGTGCTTGTCTTCTACCTGATTTTAGAGTAAAAGCTCTCAGTTTTTCTCCACGTAGGACAGTATTGGCTGTGAGTCTGTTTTAGATAGCTTTTTATTGAACTGAGGCGCGGGCCATGTATTCCACTTTTCTGGAGGGTTTTTTATCATGAAGGAGCGTTGGACGTTGTCAAAATCTTTTTCCATGTCTATTGAGATGATCTTGTGGGGTTTTTGCTATTGTTGTTATTTGGATATGATGCATTACATTTACAGATTTGCGTCTGTTGAATCAATCATTTCAGCGAAGCTGTGATGAAGCCCTTGTGTACAAATGTATAATCTTCATGATGACTTGCTGCATTTTATTTGCTGATATTTTACTGAGTATTTGTGCATCTATGTTAATTACATAGATTGGCCTCTAGTTCTCTCTTTTTTTGGTGGGGCGGGGGGTTGCGTATTTCTCTAAATTTGATAGCAGTATAATATTTGCCTCCAGGAGCAAGTTAGGCAGAATTGCTTCCTTTAAAATTTCACCGAAGAGTTTGGAGCATATTGGCATTAAATCTTCTCTAAATTTCTTGTATAATTTTGCTATAAATCCTTGAGGACCTGGGCTTTGCTGTGGTGCTATACATTTTGTTACATTTTCAATATCCTTGGCTGATACTGGGACATTCACAATTTTCGTATCTTCTTGATTTAGTTTCGGTAATTTGCACCTTTTTAGGAACCTGTCCACTTCTTTTGCACTTTCCGTCCTGTGAGAGTAAAGACTTTCCAAGTGGTTATTGCTCATCTTCTGAATTTCTACAGCATTTGTAGCCTTCTAGTAACTCTTTCCATTCCATATTGCTTGAATTTGAAATTTTCTTCCCTTTGTTTGATGACAGTGGCTAGGGGTTTATCAATTCTATTTAATTTTCAAACACCAGCCCTTTGATTTCTTAATTCTTTGTATGGTCTTCATTGTCCCAATTGCATTAATGTATGCTCCGATCTTTGTATGCTCTTTCCTTCTTGGGGCTTTGGGCTTGTTTTGCTCTTCTTTTTCTAGAAGCTTGAGGGGCAGCATTAAGGTACTTACTTGTTCTTATTCTGTTTGCCTAAGGTATGTGTTCACCATTATAGATTGCCCTCTGAAAAAAATCAACACATTTCCTTCTGGGAAGGGCTTTTATTACATCCCACAAATTCCTGTGAGTTGTGTTTCAGTTTTCATTAGATTGTGAATATCATTTAATTTCTTACTTAATTTTGCATGTGTCCCACTGGTTGCTGAGGAGGTCATTTAATTTCCATGTGTTTATGAGGTTTTCCAAGGTTATTTTGCCATTAAGTTCCAGGTTCGTTGCTTTATGATCCAATAATATACATAGGAGAATTTCAATTCTCTTGAATTTTTTAAGCATGATTGAGTATGTGTTCCTTTTTAGAGAACATCCTGCTTGCTGCTGAGAAGAATGTGTATTTAGATGGTGTTGGGTGGAAGACTCTGTAAATGTCTGATAAATCTATCTGTCCGATGGGTTGGTTCAGTTCTGCTACCTCTTTGCAAATATTTTGTCTAGTTAATCATTATCTTTGAGACAGTGGAAGGCCTAAGATCCCTTGCTGAGATTGTTGAGATTGGGTTATAGGCTATTTAATTTTTATAGTTGTGCGCTCTGTATTCGGTGCATACATATTTATGATTGTTATGTCTTCCCCTCAAACTTGCCCCTAGCAAGTAGGTGGTGATCTTTATCTCATGTATCATGTTCGGTTTGAAGTTCACATTATCTGTGGACCAAATAGCTATCCGTGCTTTGTAAAGACTTGGCACATGAGATATCATTTTCCATTATTTGACTTTCAGTCTAGGAATTTATTTTGAGTTAAATGTGTTTCTTTTATATAGCTATTGTTCTCTTCTGTTTCTGGATCCATTCTACCAGTCTGCTTGTTTTCACTGGTGAGTTGAGGTGATTTTCATTGGCAGCTATAGCTGATATGTATTGGCTGATTTTGTCATCTTATTTTCTTGTTTTAGATTCCCTATGTTTCCTCTCTACGTACTTACTTGCTCTACTTGTTGTTTTCTTTTTTATTGTTTTTCTTGAAGTTGAGGTCATTTCTGACACTTTCTAACACATCTTTCATTATTCTTTGTAGGGTTGGTTTGATGGTTATGAATTTTCTTTTTGTTTGGTCATGAAGTATATTATTTTGACATTAAGTTTGATAGATAGATTTTCAGAATACAGCTACGTGAGTTGAAAGTTGTTTCCTTTTGGGACTTGAAAGACTTCACTCCAAGGTCTTCTTGACTTGATGGTTTGTGTTGAGAAACCTGTGATTCTGAAGCGTTTTCCTTTAAGCATGATTTGTTTCTTTTCTCAAACAGTATTTGATACGTTATTCTTGCACTGGATTTCTGCGACCTTGATTATTGAATGTCTGGGTGCAGATTTATTTTATTTTTACGTTATTTGAGTTCTATATGCCTCACTTACCTGTGTGTCAGTTGCTTTCCCCATGCTTGGGATGTTTTCTGCTATTGCTTCAGCAAATCCTCTTTTTACGCCACTTGCACTGATTCCTCCTTTTTCGTTGACACATATCAATATTACACTGTTCATCATTAAGTCATCTTGGAGCTATTGAATTATTTCGTTTTCTGCTATTTTTCAGAGAGCTTTCCTTTCTTGGTTGCTAGGTGGAACAATGTCTCCAAGGTCTGAAATTCTGTCTTCAGATAGCTTTCCATGGAACTTTTAATTTCCTCAATATCTCTTCGAATGTCTTTCACGCATTCTATGTCTTTACTGTATTGATCATTTAAGGTTTGTAACGCGTTTCTATCTCCCTCTATGTCTTCTAATAACGTCTCCCTTAGAGATGCGCAGCAATTCTTTCATTGTGATTGGCATTCTTCCTTGTTGCCCGAGAGATTGTTTCTGGCATGATTTCCTGTCTGCCCATCTGCAGCTGTTTCTTTCCTTCATTTGCAAGTATTTCAGGGATTTCTCTGAAAATCCTTGTAAAATTTTGACAGTAGGCAGCTGTATATCGACTGTCCAGGCTCCTCTAGGAAGAGTCTGTTCCTGGGCATATCTTCTGTGTGTCGGAAATCCTTGGTTTGTGTCAGTCCTGAGATCCTGCCTTCCTAAGTAATTGAGAACGAGATGCTTTCTCTTTGGCACGGCCCTCCTCCCTGGAATGTAGGGCTTTGGTGAGTTTGTTATCCCAGCACTTCCCAATATTGTTGCCCAAGGATGAGCAAGTGGTTAGAACAGATCTGATTTCATAGCTATAGAGCTATGATTAGCAATACAAAATCAAGCAGGGTTTAGAACCTGACAAACTTTGGTAATTATTTGTTTTGTACTTTAGCCCATAGGAGCAAAGTCTATAGTTTACAGAGCAAAGCAAATCGTAAATGGGAACTTTGTGCGCAAAACGTTTTCCCTTGTTTGAGTTGACTTGCCCCGTGTTCTTCTGACCAGGCCAATTGCCAGCGTTCAGGTGCTTCTCCTCATATGGGATGATGGCTCAGGAACCTGGACTGCTCTAGCCAAGCTAGTTCCCCAGAGTTCCCAGCACCTCCAGAAGAGAGGATCTTGAAAATTTCACAACATGGAAATAATTAATTTTCAGGTAACGAATATTCGAACTAACAAGATTGTTACACAACATAGACAAAGAAGCACATTAAACTCCATTATTTTGCACAACTATGATGTAAATTTTTGTAAGCACATATATTTTATTTTTTTAATTTTGCATGTATTTAGTGCAGGGTCTACAGGTCCTCACTGCGTAGACTGGACGTGTAGTGATTCTCCTGTGTTCAGCCACCCGACCACTGAAATTACAAGTGCGCATCACCATGCCCAGTCTCAGTCGCATGCCCTTTTGGCGTGGCTGGCACGGCAGGCCAGGGCTCAAGCCCAGGCCCCTGTATCTGCTTAAGCAGGCACTTCAATCCACTCAGCTCTCTGGCCAGCCCTTCTTATGTAAATCTTAAAACAAATTAATTAATGAACAATTTTCTAGCTGGAATAATTTTTGGGCAAAGGAAAATGTTGTTCCCCTAAAATTGGGAACAAAACAATCATGCCTTCTCCAGGCATTTTATTATATAGATATACTGTGGCTGGGGAGATAGCTTTGTGGCACAAGTGCCTGCCTGGCAAGTGCAAGGTCGTCAGTTTGAGCCCTGGTCCTGCAAAAAATAAATTAAAAGTAAGTAAATAAATAAATATGTAGATATACATGCACATCGTATACAGTAGATGTATTTAGTTTCTAGTTGTATCCATACATATATCAGGCAGATGTATATTCCCGCACATGCCCGTGTTTGCTTTTACGGTTTGCCTTCAGGGAGTGAGTGTCTCGGCTTCCCAGCAGGAGGGGTCACGCGAGAACACGCTCATCACCGGAAGAGCGTCTTCTCTTTGCAGAGCACCCAGCTTCGTTCCCCACCTTCTGTTGTTAACTCTATTTATGCCCGTGTATCTTCTTCATCAGTGTTTCCTATGTATTAAATAAATATTCATCCCTTAGTTTACACAAGTACCCCTGGCATTTGACGAGCATCTGTTGATGGTCTGGGACTCACTGCTATCTGCAGGCTTTCAAGTCTGAGTCTGATTAGGAAACACTGCGCTTACTAAAAACCATTGTGCGATTTAACTCCAAGTGACAACGGCAAGCCCTTGAGTCTGTGTATGAAATCAACGGTGATAATAGCGGAAATGCCTACTTTTCTGAATGACTTATATTTGAGTATAATTCAATAATTTACCTGCCAAATTAAGTAACCATACCAATGTCTGTGTATTTTAATGCTGTTTACTGATAAAATATCTCTCCTAACTATGCTAGAGGAAAAATCATAAAGAATGTCTGAACTGATGCTTGTCGTATTTATGCAAAAGTGTCGCTCAATAAAAATTAAAAAAATACAAAATAGTGATAGAAGAAAATAACACTGGAAATGATTCAAGATTTCACTAAACACAGTAATAGGAACTCAACAATGATTGCTATGCTACATATCGCTGTTTTCAAATTAGTTGTGCAGATTACCAGATATAAACATGTAGGATTTGATTAAAGAACAAACAACAACAAAGAAGTTGTGAGATATTCAAAAGAGGAAAAAAAAATCAGAGGAAAAAAAGAGCATTAACTGCTCCTTTCAAAAGACCAGGAGATATCGACAACACAATTTTCCAAACTATTCTGCATATACACCCAAATACACATTTTTCCTTTCTTTCCGTGGTCATTTTCCTCACCCTAGTTTTTCCTTCTCATTGAATAATTTCTTTCCCTTTCACAGCATCTGTTGTGCCTTTTAGATTTTCATTCGTCTTTCAGATTCTCACACAAGCAACATAATATGATGTTTGCACATGTGGGTCTGATTTATTTCATGTATGAATATAGTCTCTAGCTGCACCTATTTGTCTACAAAAGCTATGAATTTATCTAATAGCTGAATAATACTCCATTGTGTAAAAATGCCATCCTTTTATGCACTTGCGTTGCTTCCGAGATTTAGCTATGACACATTGAGTTGCTATCAACCTGGGCGCACATATACCACTGTGATACGAGAATTTCAGTTCTTTTAGAAAAATACCTAGGAGGGGAAAGGCTGGCTCAAGTGGGCCCTCCGATGCCAGCTTCTTGAGGAATCTCATGCCGATTCCCGTAACAGTTGTACCGGCCTACACTCCCACCAACAGCGGAGAAGGACCGCCTTTCCCCACAGCCTCTCCATCATTTCTTGTTGGCTGACTTCTTGACGGCAGCCGTTCTTCCTGGCCTAAGATGGTATCTCAGCATTGTTTCAATTTGCATCTCTGAAATGACCAGTGGCGTTGAACACTTCTTCATATATTTACTTCAAGTGTATCTCATCTGTATCTTTCATCTGTGAGGTATGTATTATTCTCAGATACACATCTTCGAATTTAGACTTTGAATTTTGGTGGCCTGAATTTTTAAAATTCTTTATATGTTCTTTATATGCACACCTTTAATTTCTAGTTGAGAAGCTTGAAGAGGAGAGCAGGGAATGACCCCGTCAATAGGAAGAGTGGTAGCCACCACAATGCCTTTGGTATTTGTACATCCGTGGTCTTTAGTCTGGTTCCTGAATCCTCGGACTCCGAGGGTGCTGTATCTGGATGGAAGAAGGGGGTGTGCAGGTGGGGAGCCAGGTGGGCTTGGCTTCCTGGGGTCCTTGGTGGGCCCATCTCCAGACCTCCAGACCTATTGCCAGGATCCAAATCAAAGACAACGCAATTATTCAACTGTCCACCGATGGGCAAGTTTGACCGTAAGCAACAGGAAACTGAGGTGAGACTGTTCTAAACAGGAAGGCAGCTCTTTCTTGTGCAATGGAATATCCAGGAGGGGCTACTTCATGATAGGTTTCCTGGTGAATAAATGGCATTATGTGAGATGCAGCCTCTTCACTCTCTTTTACTCCTGCATTACCCCATTTTCCTGCCCCAGGGTGTGACACCTAGTGATATTGGGGCTCAAGTGTGACAGGGATCCTCTCAGGCTCACAGCGGAGCAGCAGGGAGCAAAGGTGTGCAGAGAGAGGCTGCTTATATCAGGGAGGCCAGGAAGCAGAGTGGGGAGAACTTTGCCAGGGGTGGAGCCAGCATCCACAGGATGCCCAGAGTCCTGTGTCCCTCTCCTGAGCCCCCCAGGGCTGTGCTCCACCTGTGCTCTGCCAGGGGAGACCCCAAGCCAATAAGGCTGAGGCTCCAGCCTCGCGACCACAACAGCTGTCCACCCGGCTTGCTGTCTTCTTTCCTAAGACTTGATTCGTCACATTGCCAAGACAGCTGCCCAGGGTCTAGGCTTCAGGTCACTCCAGTCAGGGGTGGAATCTGAGACAAGGGACTTGTGTACTGCACTGGTTTTAATTGCATGGGTGATACTTTTCCCCAGAGCCCACAGATTTGGACTGCTTGTATCCTATTGTCCAGAAATGAGACAAAACTGCCATTCAGTTGGACAGTCCCCGAGGCAGGACCAGTGCAGTAGGACTGGGTGCGACCTGTCCTGGCGAACATTATTTTAACACAGTGTTGCCCTAAATTTCTAAGCTGAGCTCCAACTCAGGATTCTGATGACTCAGGTTCCCAAACTGCTGAGATTACAAGTGTGGGTGGTATAAGGAGGAAACGATGCAGGTAAACGTTAGCCATTTCCTTAACCTAAACTTCAGTTTTCATTAGGGTTATTGTTCTGGCCCTATCTACTCTGAAGAAACACTTGTTTTGTAATAAACATTAGTACCATGAATGAATGTCCATCCATCCATAGGCAAGGGAAAGAAGATTTTTAGTGCATGAAAAACTAGAAAAAAAATTTACGAGAAAAATAATATAAGTTTTTATAACAAAGTAATAGGAAACTAACAATAGTAACTGTGAGGGCTTGCCAAATAGCTCAGTGGATTAAAGCACCTGCTTAGGCAGACAGAAGCCAGGGGTTTGATCCCTGGACTATTGAGCCCGCTCCAACCCTGGGGCACACTAGGACTGCAATTGAGATGGAGAGTGGTAGCATGAGCCTGTAATTCCAGCCCTTAGGAGGTTAGAAAACAGGAGAATCACTATGAGTGCAATCGACATAGTAAGGCCCTGCAGACCCTGTTCTAAATACATTAAAAAATATACTGTGTGTTGTTATCTTCAAAGTAGTGAGTGATTCAGTGGATAAAATAAGGGCATGAAACATTCTTCAAACAAAGGAAGTTTCTAAAATATGCTTTAGTTTCAAGTGTGGGCAGACAGATTGGTCTCACAGCTGCCTGAGGTAATCAAGAATGTGAAAGATACATTTTAGTTCGAAGGGATTTTTTTTTTTTTTTTTTTACATTAAGAAAAGCTAACATGATTTTGCAATCAGTTATGTCGATTTTCCGGATTGAAAGTGATCACTTGCGCATAAATCGTGTTTCACAGTTGTGGAAAGAGGTCTCAGTTGAGCGCTGTGAGCGGGGTCTCTGGCTGTGCTTACCAACTTCCTAAGGGAGCCAGCCACACCCCCGAAATCAGGCGCGAGACTTGCGCACGCGGCTGGTCCTGATTTTCCAGAAGCGGCATCTGTTCTCATGGATGACTCAGACCTGATGCGCCGGTCGCTGGGGCAGAATCCGCCCGGATGAGCTCATCGTGGCCACATTAATAGCCGACTCTCTGATGGGGCACATCAGGAAATAGCAATCAGTGTCATTCAGAGATCTCTGCCATAGATAGGCAGCTGCACAGCCATGATTCACACACTTTCAACTTTTAAAAGAACAAAGCTCCTTGCTGCCCACCCCCCAGGCAGGAGCCCTCGTGAGCTTGGGTACAGAAGGACGCAGCTCAACCCAGGACTGGCGAGGGGGCCTTTCCTGTGACCTTTGCTCCACCAAGCAAGAGATTAGGAGGGTGGGCGGTACAGGCCTGGTGCTGGAAGACCTCTGGCTTCCTGCAAGTTATCTGCCTCTAGTCTTTTTTTCTTTCCAAACAACACATTTGCTCACTTTAATTTCAAACATTTCCACCCATCGATATGCATCGATTAGAGAAGCAATTGAAAACCACAAACCATCTTACTGGCCAGGAGAAAAGATGGTCCTCGACTGGCGATTTTCTCTCTCCAAGCAAATATAAAACACAGGATGTGCCCGTGTGCACACGCGTGTGCATGTTCTACCTGCAGCGATGTCCTCAATTGCCAAGCAGAGCATGTTTACACACAGCACCTCCAAATGAATATGCAAAATAAAAATTAGTTAATCCCATCACCCTTCTGAGGTAATGGGATTAATGTACCTTACAGGCTGACGTCATTGCTAGGAGCACCAGCACGGCCCCCCGGGTAGGGTTCTGCACTCGGCTTCAGGGGCTGCTGTGGAACAAGATGCGGGTAAAAACAACACTAGCAGTTATGGCCCCTGACTTGACATCAATAATCCACCAGCAGAGAAAAATCCTCAGGGTTCCTCCACATCTGGACAAGGAGCAGGCACCTCTGGATGCAAGCTGGCCACCAGTGGGCGGGCTTTGCCGCTCACGCCTGGTGAGGCCGGGCCAGGTGAGAGGAAAGAGACTTCGGTAAAACCAAAAGAAGCGAAGACAGCAGCCCAGCCCCTCCCCGAGAAGTTGCTTCGCGCTTCGCAGAATCGCTTCCTTTGGAAATGGGCACCCAGGTGGCTGCGATCTATTTCAGTGAGACTGCACTCCATGGCTGCCTCTCTTCCTTCCTCACTTACAGATTTTTAACAATACAGCTAATGGGTGAGTGTTGACGGCGCCCGGCTTTTTCAAAGCACATGTTCTTGAACTCCACTTGAAAATTCTGATCAGAAGCAGAACCACCATCCACCAGAAATGTGAGGAGGAAAATCATTAATGAATTTCCTCGTTGCTTAAAGAAAAGAAGGTATGCCTGCACGGAGCACTTGTGGAAAGCTAGGAGCAACGGCAGCCTATCATGCCACACCGGCAGCTTGAGCATACTCCCCCGCCATGCCGCGAGGTGTCATTAGGATCAAAACTCTCCTCATAGAAGATGGAATTTCTAAGTGTCTGAAGGGTGCAACAGGGAGGCAGTGGTAGCTAATGAAATACGTCCCTGCAAACTTAAATCCACAGCTATCACACAGTTAGCAGGTGCACAAGGGCAGTACGGCTTCTCACCCCTGCAAAAATGAGCGCCCGGGCGTTGCATGAGAGCTTACAGAACCAGAGGCGAGAAGAGCCCAAGGCAGGGCAGGGGGCTGAATGTCCCTTGTCCCACGCAGGTGGGGCCTATCTGTGCGGCCGGCCTCGCACGACCCACACCTCCAGCACGTGCCCCAAGCCCCCTGCACTAGCGCTGCAGTGCCCAGGCTTTTCCGTCATGGCTGCAGCAGAAGCTTTCTCAGTTCCTTCCACCCGCTGGAGCCTATTTATGACCACATTGGGCACACTGATGCAGGGGGTGTAATGGCCAGGGTGATGCTGATACGGCGGCTCGGGTAACCTCATACTGTAGGTGGCTGTCTTGGGCATTCTGGGATTTGGCATCCTTGGCCTCTGCCCACTACATGGAATAATGCCTTCTACTTGGTGACGGGCATATCCAAATGACACTCAAATGCCAACCGGTCCTAAGGTGAGTTGCACTGCTGTTGAGGACCTGGTCATCAGTGGAACTTTATCAGTGAGAGCTCTGATTGCCTAACATAGTACAATAGCTCAGCCAGGGATGGCCCGGCACCGCGCGCGGGGGCTTTTCCCAGGAGGTGAGTGGAGCGGTGCCTCTCCCCACCCATCTTGGGGTTCAGCCTATGCCTTCCAGCTTCCGAAGAGCTGCAGTTCAGTCCCGGTGCTGTGCCCCCTATAATTTCACCCTCCTGAGCAGCGCCATTGCTCAGTTTCCGTCTGCAGTCCTGCGGGGCGTCTCCTCAGTGGCTCGGGCCTTCTCTCCCTTTCTAGGGAGAGGAGAGCAGATTCCTGCAGACACCGTTCCCCCGATCTGACTCAGTGCCCCGACTTTTCCCACTTCTTTACCTCCCCGGGCCAGAGCCCTGTGGTAGCCTTTGTGCGGTTCAGAGCTTCAGGGGCAATGTGAGCAAATGGGCCGTGGCTCTCTGTGTGGCGTGGAACTTCGTGTTTGCAAGCCGTGCATAGTAACCGTCCCGGACCTGGTGCAGCTGCCCTGGAGTGCCCGCTGCCGGCGGTGGGCTCAGCAGGGCTTCCGCGATGATCCCCTCTGCTGCTGGGGCTCAGTCGCAGCCCTAGACCCGGCAGCACCTGCTCCTCCTCCACTGCCTTCCTCTGCGGCCCATGCCAGTCTCGAAGGTCCTCTGATTTTAGTCTCTCACTAGTCTCTCTGGGGCCATCATTCTTGTGTCTGGAAATGAACTGTTCTCACACCCAATATTGATTACTACAGCCACTAAGACGGCCTTCTCTGTCCCTCTTGCTCTGGCCACCCGCCTCGGTATCTTCCCTGGCCAGCTGCAATTTCCTGAGCACTTCCTCCAGAATATACCCTGGCGCTGGCAGAGGACTCCCCCTGATAGATTCAGAGCAGTCTGTGCAAAGAGTACCGTGCATTGCTTCCCGCTGATGCTTGAAGATGCCCTGATGACTTCCTCGTCGCCTGTGCCAGCCTGAGCCCCAGACAGCTCCTTCAGAGAGCTGCTCATTGGCTGCCCTCTGAAATGCCAGATTGTAGGAGTTCTTCATCTTTCTGGAACACTCCAAGCCATTCCTGGTTGCAGAACTTCCTGCTTGCTGCTTCCTCTTTCCAGGATTCTTTTTCTTTTGGAGCAGTGGGTCTGGTTTTGGCACCCTGCTTGTCTCCGTGTAAAACTTATCTCACCAGAGAAACCTTGACGGAAAAGCAGCGCTATATTCCAGCCATCTCCTCCACCCTGCCTTGCCATCCTCCTGGTCCTAAGACTCCATGATAGCATCTTCTTCTCTTGCTTGGAGACGACTGCATCACAAAGGTCAGGTCCACAATGATAGAGACCCTGTGCGCTCCGTGAGGCTGTGTGCCCTCTGGCTCACCAGCGGAGGGCGCCACTGAAAGTATCAGCGGAACCAGGACTGCTGGACGGAACTGTGCCTCCTTAAGAATGATCCTACAGCCGGGAAGATAGCAACGTGGCACAAGTGCCTGCGTGGCAAGTGCAAGGTCATGAGTTCAAACCCCGGTCCCACAAACCAACAAAGAATGTAAATTACTGTCTCTGCTGTTAATTCCTCTGGCTTCTGGCTCATGTCATCCCCTCCACTCTTCAGAACCCACACAAGGTATTCCTGGAAGCAGATGCCGGTGGCCTAAAGCACATTGCACCGAACAGAGAAGGAGCAGCGCACCCGCCACCCAGGGCCCCTACTCCACTCTGCCTCCTTTTGGTTACCTGCATGCGCAGCTCCCCGGGGAGATGGAGCCTCTGACCCACTTGATGACCAAAACCCCACTTGGGTTTGTGGCAGGATCACCGAGATATTCTCCATTGTTGTCTATATTTTGTGCTGCAAGATTGTGCAACGACTTACTACTATTTCGCCCCCATTGTTTCAAGTGCGGTGCTCTACTAAATACAACTTCTCAGATGTAGTTGACACAAACCTGAATCAGAAAGTTTCCCTCTCTGGAGAAAATAAATCTTTGAAGACTAAAGGATGCAAGCTCAGAGGAGATGCCTGTGGGATTCATGTAGCCAGAGGTCAGCATGATTGGGCGTGGCGGGGATCCCAGCTCTAAGCATGCTTCTCTTTTCTTCTCCAAAAGAGCGGGCTGTTGTTGGATAGCTCTCATTGCTGACATCAGGAGACTCTATCATTACTATAGTTTTGTTGTCTGGTCCTGATCACCGGTCTGTAAGTGATGAGAACGAACACATTGGCCTCTGCTTGCCGCACACACCTGTGGTTCCCTCCTTATCCTCTTGCCTGGGCCTCCTGCCCACAGATGTAAGTCAGCAAAGCATCAAGCATCATCTTAACTGGACAAAGAGCATCATTTGACACGTTGATAGCAGGCATTGCAAGGTCGCAATCTCACTGGAAATAAAGCTTCACTATGCAGAGCTTGGGCTCTGTATAACCATACAAGTGGAAGTACCCGAAAGAAATCAAGCATTGGAAGTTTGCAAACATTGAGAGATGGGATGGAGTTAATCAAACCTATGTGGTTGCCTGTGTGGGCGGGTGTGCGATTACACTCCGAAGCCATCTTGCTCTTGATGCTTTTCCTCAGTCGCTGATGACCTGCCTTAGGTGAGGAGCAGCTCCCTAGCCACCAAGACCTGCCCCTGATAGCATTCTGAGAGCACGTTGTAATGCCCAAGAGTGACCAATCAGCAGTGCTTCTTGCGACCACTGGAAGAAGAAACCAAAACCCTTGCACTATGCATCCTCAACTTACCTTTAGGACCCTGCATGATGGCCCTGGAGTTCCGGGTGAGACCCCCAACGACTTTCTCTATACCAACTGTAATGGTAACAATATTCCTAGAGAGTTAATTTTAAGAATTGTACCCTCAGATGAAAATTATCCGCATCAGATGGTTTTCCTTTTAAGCAACTGGCAACCTATTGAAAATATTAGTAGGATACATTTGTAAAGTAAGTACATTAGTTAGCTACTGTACATTTTACTTTTAAATATACTCATCTGTTTTTCAGAGAAATAAGTCATATTAGTAATTTAGATCTATAGTTCAGTGATGCTAAAATAATGTTCTAGGTTATCGTTCTTGAAGTGTCTCCTTTAACTAGTACGGTTGGAACGCATAACACCTTCGTTACACAGGACTGGGACACACGTGCGTAACATCGTCACCCTCTTTATTTCTCCGTGTTTCTTTTAAAGATAAAGCAATATCTCATCATTTGTGAAAGCAAACTTTACGTTAGGCCACAGGTCTAATTTTGTCTTTACACCCAGAGGGGATGCAGGACCGTGATGTGGCAATACGGAAATACTGGCAGAGCACAGAGCATCAGGTTTCTGGTCAAGGTGGACGACTGAACACAAGAGTTTGTAGCTAAGGGCCAGTGAGATAGCTCAGTGGAGCAAGCACCTGCTTAGGGAAGCGTAGGGGCTGAGGTTCGATCCCTGGCACCACATGCTGTGCCGGCAACCGAGTCCGAGCATGATGGCGCACGCCTGCAATCCCGGTGCTAGGGAGGCGGAAAATGGGACGATCGCTCTGAGTTTGAGCTGCCTAGTGAGACCCTGCACACACAGACACACACAAAACTTTGTGTCTAAACAGGAACTCAGAAAACAAGCACCTGGCATGACGGTTTCACCAGGCAGCACCTTCCATGCCCAGCACTGGGCGTTCTCAGAGGCTCGCTGTTGAACACAGCGACCCTCATTGTTAGGCTCGGCCATGCTCGGCTGACTCCTGGCAGCCCACCCCTTCTTACAGCTCCCAGGGATGGTCACTTTCCTAGTGTACCAAGAGAGCTAGAAGTTGCTCTTCGTATCAGGCCAATCAGTTTTTTTAAGATTCCCGAATTCTACTCAGTATTTTGATGGCATCTTGGCTGTCAGCGTGCTGGGTTGGAGGAGCAGCTAGGGAATTAGTGGGGCGCATTTTGGTGTGTGTCTGTGTGGTGTTTCTAGAGGTGGCTGCCACTGATGAGACAAAGCTGAGAGGATGTGACATAGTCTCAACAGCTGAGTGCTTGGAGGGGACAAAAGCACGAGGCGGAATAGGTCTGCAGCTCCTACTATTCCTCTCTCTCTGCCTGCTGAGCCCCATGTGGTGAGCATCCTGTTCTGCCTCAGGCGCCTGCTGCCCTATTTCTGCCTCACCTTGAGCCTGAAGGCACTGGAACTGGCTAGCCCAGGACTGAACCCTCCGACACCACAAGTCCAAGTAAACCTTTCAGCCACTAAGCCGTTTCTCTCAGGTATCTTGTGATAGCAGCAGAAAGCTGGCTACCACAGTTCAGACCTGGAGATCTGCCCTTCATCTTCAGTACCCATTTCCTGTGTTTGCATGCAAAATAGCTTCCTCAACACATGGAAATATAGCAACTAAGCTCACTTGTGTAGACGTACGGCAGATGCAAACAATCTTAAGGAGCGGCTTGAAAGCCATATCCCCTCGTTCCCCACACTAGCATACTGTCTGATGGTATGTTGTGACCATCGCATCACTATCTTCCTCCTAGCCTCATGCAGTCCCTGTTTATGGAGGAGTCACTTATGCTCCGCTGCACGTTTATGACAGGCTGTTACTTGCCAACTGCTTTCTTGTAGTCAGATGTACTGCTATTTTCTTCTTCACCAATGAAATCTCTCCAGTCTTATGAGCTGCACAGAAGAAGCACCGCGTTGTCGTGCATTCTCTGAAGCCGTCTGCTGTCACAGGATTGAAAATTGTCAGTGGGACACGGGGAATGGTGCGTGCACCTTCTAGGCCTCCGCTTCAAAGGGGAAAATGTCCGCTCTGCGCTCTCTGCTCCCCTTTCCTCGCTAGCTGTGAAGAGTGATGAGGCACATGGGAACACTTGTGTAGTGACCATCCCTTAGGGGCAGGAAGGAATAGGAAAGGTGGTGTGGCCCGTGGTCTCTCAGGAGGAATGCCAGGGTAACAAGCCAGGATCTCAACTTCCAACGTTGTTACTGGCAATAAAACACCTTCCTTCCCCAAACGCGGTCTGCCGTGGCAGGCAGGGTTATTGCTTGCCCTTCGCAATTGGAGAACCAGCACAGAGATATTGGAAGCATTTGGCCAAATGTCGTATACGACAAAATAAAAATAGAAAGAAATAAATTTACTTCTGTTTGCTTTGTCCAAGAGCACACGGGGGAATAGCTTTCCTCTTCCCTGTCGCGAAGCCCTTGCTTTGTTCAGCAAGGGGCAAATGCGCCGTAATGGTGAGCCACACACAGTACTAACCGAAGGCGCAGCCCATTATGCTGGGACAGGGGCGAGAATCAGCACACTCACACCTACACATATATAACACCTGTCCACCTATCTATCTCTCTTTAATTTTAATTTTCTGTTATAAGGTCTCACTAAGCAGTTTGGATTTGTGGTGATCCTCCTGTGGAACTCAGCCTTCCTAGGGCTGGGATCACAAGTGTGCACCACCATGCCTGATTCTGGGGCCAGCACAGCATGTAGTACCTAGGACTGAGCTCCAGACCTTGCACTTGCCAGGAAGATGCTTAGACTGCTGAGCTATCTCCACAGCCCATATCTATCTATCTATCTATCTTTCTGCCCACATAATATACAGTATCTAACATATGTATATAATGTCTGCTATCTACCTATGTAAATATTTATGTGAATGTGTCTTTCCATCATCTATACATCCACTCACTCACCCACCTTCCTATGTCTCTGTCTGTGTGTCTGTCTGTCTGCCTAGCTACCTACCTACCTAGCTACCTAACTACCTGTCTTTCTCATTGTTAAGCTATGCAGCTCAGAAAAATGCTCACAGTCACTCAGCCTAGCGCGTGCTCCTGCTATCTTAAAAGCAGGGCTCTCTGTATGTCTACTCTGGCTACTTTTTTCTTTAAGAACACTTTAAGATTCTAGAATAGTGGAGATCAGCAAATGTCCAGACTAATGATCTTGCATGTGTGCACAATAAGCCATATGATAGGAAAATATTCCAGTTGGATTCAAGAAATTTAATATTATGTTTTCCCTTGAAACAACTATGCACTGACAACCTAATTCTTTAACTATAAAAAACAAAGTCAGGTCAACTTTGACCATCAAAATCCAAATAAGAGATAACTAAGATGCAACTGATAATACTTTGTTGTATATAATTTCTACCATTAGCACCTTACTTAAAAACCGTTCTTAAATCAATAGACTTATTGTTCCAGAGATCAGGACCTTGAGAATTATGATTTTCTTTAATTAAAATATGATGTGGCTCATCGTTAGCCATTTGTGAAATGCAGATCTAAACAACACTTAGATACCATCTCACCCCAGAAAGAATGGCTACCATAAAGAAAGCAACCAACAATAAATGTTAGAGAGGCTGTGGGGAAAAAGGAACCCTTCTCCACTGCTGGTGGGAATGCAGACTGGTGCAACCATTATGGAAAGTACTGTGGAGACTCCTTAAAAAACTACAGTTGGAAATCCCATTCAATCCAGCTATCCCCCTACTGGGAATTTTTCCAGAAGAACTGAAAACATCATATCATAGTGACATCTGTGCACCTATGTTCATAGCAGCACGATTTGCGATAGCCAAATTCTGGAAATAACCAAAATGCCCATCATCTGAAGAACGGTTGAAAAAGATGTGGTATTCCATTTCATAAAATGGAATATCATCAGCTATAAGGAATGATAAACTAGAAGACTTCATATATAAATGGTTGTATCTTGAATGTATACTCATAAGAGAAATAAACCAGACTTACATATGCAAATATCATATAGTCTCCCTAGTGTAAGGACTCAAAAGAATAAATGAATAAATAAATAAATAAATAAATAAATAAATAAATAAACATTGGGCTGTACCAGGAATCAATCTCAGGACCTTGTGCTTTCTGCATTCTCAACCCCATACCTTTTTTTGTCAGAAGAGTGACTTAAATACAAAATGCATTTGAAAGAGTTAAAAAATTAATGTTTATTGAAAGTGTTAATGTTTAATTGTTTGATCAGTCTTACATACGTATGTCTGTTGATCTCTACTGATTTGATGATGAAAATATGTAATGGAGCCATTGTTAAATTTTTTCTGTTTTGAAATTCTGTACTATATGTACTCCTACTTGTTACTGTTTTTTTTTCTATCTTTGTTTCTGCCATTTTTACTCTTTAAAATAAAATTTAAAACAATAAAAATTTTTTTAAAAATAAGCCTTATGGCTCTGTTACCTATATGAAACATGTGTGATAAGAAAATACTGTACACCCCTAAAAATTAGTCTGCAAATGTTAACTGTTATGATTGATGTGCAAATTTAAATACTCAAATGTTTATTCTTCCAAACCTGCAGTTCTTTCTCCTATATTAAATAATAATTTGTTTCTTCCTTTTAGAAAAACAAACCAAAAAATTGCCTATAGCTGATATAAAAAATATGAAGTGGCTAAATTAAAATTTTATTGTAAGAAATTTCACCCCTTGTTCCCAGAAAGTCACTTAGGGACATGACAAGCATTCTAAATACATTTGAAATAAGCTGAGTGCCCGGCGATCCATACCTGATTATTTTACTGTGCATAATAAGTGCTTCCATGGCAGCATAACATTCTATGTGAAAGCGCAAACAAGAGAAGCGAAGATGTTGAGGAACCCGGTAACGCTGATGTTTTATACTTGAGGGAGCCAGAGACGAAGTTCAGTTGTCAAAATAGGGGTGAGGGACGGAAGCAGTGGGAAAAGAAATCAAGACGCACCGTGCGCCCCCAGGGGGCACCCGGAAGGCGATCACTACGCACCAAACGCACCGCACTGCGAACGCAGACAGAGACCGAGCAGAAACGCACCGCGCTGTAGAGATCCGGCTGGTCCGGCACCTTCGTGTTCAGTGGGCGTTTGGTGCCTTTAGCTCCACTGCGTTTTCATAAAACCTGAGCGGGGAATATGGGGCCGTATGGAAGGCAAAGAACCAGCACTTCGGGGATGACTCAGTGGTCTGTTTTCAGGGAAGTTTGGTTTACTCCAAGCTCAAACTCCTACAGAGTTTTACAGTGACTCCAAAATGGTTCGTGCTGTGTCAGAACAGGCAAAGCAGAAAGAGGCGCGCGGGCTTTCTAGTAGCTCAACATCTGCGGCGTCTAGCGATGCACCATGCCTTAAGCATTTGCTTTCTTAGGGAGACAGGAGGATGAAGAAAAGCAAATTCACACTCACTCACACACACACAAACACACACGCCCACATACACACACAATCACACTTATAATAACTGTCCTATATTATTTATCTTCATAATATGCAATATCTAACATATGTATATAATATCTATTATCTGCCTATCTAATATATCTATACAATATCTGTCCAACTATCCATCCATCCACCCACCTTCCTGTCTCTCTTCATATCTATGTATCTATGTATCTAGCTACTTAGCTAGCTAGCTAGCCATCATCTTTCTAGCTATCGTTTATATATCTATCTACTGATCGCACGGGATAAGGTATATGCGAGATATTTGGGGCAAATACAGAGAAGCTTGCTCTTCATGGCTCTGGCTTTAAACCTTGATGCTGGTTGCACTGATGTCCTTTGACCAACAGCTCAGCCTCCAGGAGCTCCTGGCCCTGCCTGCAGAACAAAGCCCATGCACCTTTCAACTCCCGTGATCCTTCAGGTGACATAGCCAGAGCACAAGCACTGATGGGCACTTCCTGTCTGGCTCCATCCCTCCAAGACACTGCTGCTGCCATGCCTTGTGACTCGGCGGCTGCGCTGAGTTCTAAGCAGTGCAATGCCCTTAATGACCAGAACGCATACAGCTCCTGCACAGCCACCACGTGCTTTCCCCTTTTGTGTCTGTAGGTTTGGGATTCATTCTGATTTGCATGCTTTAGAGGGCGTTGTTTGTGTCACATAGATTTTACTTCATTTTTTTTTTCTTTTTTAATATAGCATTCTTTTGCCGGCTTCTTGCCCTGCGTCACTTCAAGCCTTTCTTCACAAGTGTTTGCGAGGACTCTCTGTGCATAAGCAGCTTGCGTCTGCATGCCTGGTTCGGGGGTCCCTGAGGAAGGGAGGGCAAGTAGGGCGGCCTCCGACTTCCCTCTGGTAAACCGGAAGAAGAACGGGTTGCTTGCTGGCTTGCGTGGGGAGAGCTTTGAAGTGCCCCCTTCCCTCCCGGGACATCCCTGTCTGGACACAACCACCCTCTGCTTCAGAGTCCTTGTGGCTGCAGTAGGTGCAGGGGCACACGTGTAGCTCACAGTGGTGCTCCAGCAGTGCTTAATGAGTTTCGTGTCCTCCTTCTTGGTTGGAGTACGAATTGCTTTCTTATAACGTCCTGTTCAAAATGTAAGAATAATGTAGCCAGCCTATGTACTACGTGAAATATTCCAGGTGCAGCTGAAGAGTAGCTGGACAGCCCTTGTCTCCTTCCCTTTAAGGCAGGCACATTGCCTTATCCAGCACTAATCATATTGTGTAGCCTTTGTAACTCCAGTGTTTAGTGCGCTTCCTGGCCCAAGGCTTAAATACATTATTCACGGTAGCAAATATGAGTATCCATGAAGGAGAGATTTCAGATTTCAACTTACAATTACCACAGCTCATGCATTTTAAACTTTCATAAAAGAACAATCTATTTCACTGCAACCTAATTTACTTGAGCTAACAAGTCCTCATCCACACACTGTGCTGACGAGTGCAGCAGACTGTGTACATCGCTGGTCAGTATCCACTTGGTCATAAATCCATTCCGAGTTCGGAAGCAGGCCCAGGAGCTGATGCCGTATTTCTCCTTGCAAATGCTCCATAATTCACAATCACAACTTCCTTCAAATGTGACAGGTATTTGATTTTGCAAAATGGCAAAGTTTACTAACCATGCATGAGTGTGCAAGTGTGCATATGTGTGTGTACGCGCGCGCACGCACACACACACACCTCACTGTACAAACAGGTGCTCTTAGGTCAGGGATTGGCGGTGACATTTTTCAGATGCTTTAGGACAGTAAAGGCAGGGTGTACAGAGGCCGCAGTGCTTTCTTGTGGGGCCAACTGCTAGGGACAACGCCCGTTGCTTATCTCAGCAAAAAGATGTTAGTTTACCTTTTATTCTTGTTGGTGGTTTGTGACCTAGAAAAACTTTTTTCTATCAGAAGCTAAACTATATTTCAGGTGCTCAGGCAGGTAAATTGAAAGCACTGGGAATTTTCAATGCCATAAATTACTTAAGTGTCTTTGGAACCAATGGGAGGCTATGGACTTTGGGTCTTCCTTTATAACCTGGGAGGCTATTAACTGAGCCAAGGCCCGGTGTGGATAGCCGGGATGTGTCCACAGCAGAGAGGGGACCTGTGCTCCACCCCACCTGGGACTCTCGACTTCCTCCCAAGCATTTGGAAAGGTCTTAAAAAATATCGCTCTTCCTTCTAAACTCAAAGGGGAACAAATTAGCTAAGCCTCAGAGCCCATAACAAGTTCTTCTTTGTTGAAAACGTAGCACTGAAACCAATACGTCTCTCTAGAGGATGGAATGTTGACAGCTAGGGTATTGTTTTTTCTCCAGAAACATTGTTATTTGGCTTCAGAAAGCTCTATTCTCTAAGGCAGAGCGCAGTTTAGCCAGGAAACTCCCAGTCAAACAGCTGTAATCTTTGCTGCTGTAATCCTTTTTCCTATTAGGAAGAGATTTGAGTAAATTCCCAATTAATTCCTCACACCTAGGAAACTATATCCTCATGTAAACAAGCATAAGGGTGTCACCAGCGGGCAGCGATTGCCGGATCTGCCCCCCGGCCTCCAAGCCAGGTGGCACTAGGCTTCTTTCTAATGTAAACGAAACTCACAAAATACATGGGGCTGTGACAGCACAGAGCACGCAGGATGGGCACGCGGGCGGCTGGAATGGGGATCTGAGGAGGGCTCCCTGAGCCTCAGGCCCTTCCCTGGCGGATGTCTCCCAGTCCAGCACCACAGGGCTTCACGGCTGTGTTCTGCAGTCCCGTGGAGGCGGTGTCCTCGCCGCGTTGCGGCAGGGTGGAGTAGACATCTGTCTGTCTACCACCAGCTTCCCTGGGTAGAAACAGCGGCAGCTACCTCCCCGCTAATCTCTCCGAGACAGAATGGGAGGGTGTCCCTGGTTGTGTGAACTCAACGTCACCTCCGGAGCGCAAGAGAGCAGCTCTGTAGGAAGGTGACACGGCACAGCTGTCCTGGGCCAGCACCAGGAGTGGCTCTGGGTCGGGGCTCCAGGACCAGTAATCATCCTGGTGTCTCCAGCTTCCAGTGGCCACCACCTACCTGCGCTTGCTGACCCCGTCCTCTGTCCTCTGGCCCTGTCCCCTACTCACGTCGTCCTCTGTCCCCCTTTTTAAATATGTTCTAAAATCTTTTTATTAATTTCCTTATGTGGTACAGGGTCTTGCTATGCAACAGACTCACAGTGGCCCTCTCAGCCTCCGCAGCACTGGGATGACAGACACGCACCACCGTGCCGGGTTTCAGTGGCCTCCTCAGCTTGCCCCAGGGGTCGGGGGCCAGCATGGCATGTGGTACTGGCGATCGAACCTGGGTCATTGTGCTTGCCAGGCAGGCATTTAGGCCACCGAGCTCTCTCCAGTCTCTCTGTCTCCCTTTAGGAAAGTGTCTTCACTTTCAAGGGTTTGTCCACTGACATTGGCCCCACTGGGGAAGCCCAGATCCTCATGTTTCTGGGTCCTTAACACAAATCACACCTGCAGAATCTTTTTTGGCAAATAAAGCATGGTGTTGTAAGTTCCTGAGATTAGGGTTAAGACTGGGCGTGGTGGTGACTATGATCCCAGTGCTTGGGAGGCTGAAAACAGGAGGATCACTTCCAGTTCGATCCATGTAGTGAGACACTGTGCTAAATACATATAGATAGATTGATAGGTACATAGATAGAAAGAAAGAAAGATAGATAGATAGATAGATAGATAGATAGATAGATAGATAGATGGATGGATAGATGATAAAATAAAATGCTACCTGCTTTGAAATACTCACGGGTCAGTTAGTGGAATGAAATGAAAATGGTCGTTGCCTGGTTCATTTCTCTACCTCTTGCATCCTCTTGGAAAGAAACCAAACGCCTAAGAGTAGGCACAGGAAAGGAAGGAGAGCACCCGGGATGAAGCGAGACAGGGCTCTCTGTTGGGATATTTTGCTTCTAAATTAGTCGAGCCATGGCCTCTCATCCTTTCTGGGAAATCACTGGCACCGACTTGCGAACACTACCGACATTCCGCACCTCGCAGGTAGATTTTCTGTTACCCTTGTAGAAGGGAGTTTTTTCATTCGTCTCAACCTCCAACAGTAATAAAAGAAAAGATGAAGGAATCAGACAACGTCTGCGCTCTCGCTAGCAGATGGGCCGTTTGCTCCCCGGGCTCACCGCGCATTCATGCTGTTATTTAAGCTTTTGGTGGTTAAGTTAATATGCGCATTCGGGGAAATGATAGCTCCCGCTACATCGCTGCATCTCTCCAGCGCGGTCTAGACTCGCTTCCTCAGACGTCTGTTTTTTTCTAAGCTGATTCTTTATGGATAATACATATCCTTGATATTAGGCAGACAGGACCTTTTGGAGAGGACTGATGGCTCATCAGGGCTGTGGGCCTGAGGCGGCGTGAACATAAGGGAGAGGGAGATTCAGGACTTCTGACTCAGGACTGCCACCACAAGGTGACATGCTCGAGTTCCCTATCAGTCAAACCACCTGGGGAGGACCACCTGGGTGACTCTCTTTGGAAGAAGAGCAATTGTCTCCCTTTTGGCTGAGCCTGGTCCTATTTCAATGTATTGATAAGCACGGAGCTGGCTGGGACTTTTCCTTATGCCTTCGACGGGCTTTAAGCAATGTGTATGGGTCTAGCTGAGGTGCTGGTGGTGGTCTTTAAAGGTGGCACCGTGTCTCCCTGATAACCCACACCTGCTGCTCTTGAGTATGAGCCGGGTCGAGACAGGATGAAGAACCAGCATTCCATGCTGTCAGCTGGGATTGAGGCTCGAGATAGAGACTATGACTTCTTGGGGCTTGAAAGATCACTCATTGACCATGGATACATAGCTCAGCAGCTTACACAATAGCCTGGCAAGTGCAAGGCTCCTAGTTCAATCCTTGGTACTGGAAAAAAAAAAAAAAAGATTTTTAAAGGACAGACCCAATGGCTCAGCAGATTAAATCACCTGCAAACAAGCACAGGGGCTGGGAGTTTGATCCTCAGGCCTGCCGTGCCAGCCCCACCCCACCCCAGGGTGCACTGAGATAGCAATTGAAACTGGGCATGGTGGTGCATGCCTGTAATCCCAGCTTTTGGGAGGCTGTAAACAGTCTGATCTAGTAGTGAGACCCTGAACAGCCTGTAGATCCTTTCCTAAAATACAAAAAGAAAAAAAAAATCACACATCAAAGTTGAAGCACCAGACCCCAACACATTAGCTACTATCTCAGTAGTGTAATACAAATTATTTTTTCTGCACATCCTTCTCTCTGCATATTGCAGAGGTAAATGCAGGCCTCCTACCTAGCCCAGCTCACAGGACTTCTCTACCCCCTGCAATTCTCAGTCACTCATCCTCAAGCCACTCCCCCTTCATAGCTAAATAAAACCCAGGTTCATCCCCTAGCTGAGGCCTTTATTCCTGATGGCCACTCCCATGGCTGGACTTAGGAACCCTTGGCTCCCGGAAACAGTAAGTAGGCCTTAGTGTCTTTATTCTTGCTGTGGGTTGCTCTGGGAGTGGTAGATTGGAATTAACTGGATGGGATTCCAACGACTTATCCATGGGACTGTAAATGCAAGCTCCCTGGACCAATGTGAGGACCAAAAGAGGCTCCGCACAGCTGCAAAAGAATCCTGCAGCCTTCTTCTGTTCAGTTTCTAAAGGGACCCAGAATCCTCGTACTGGGCTTCATCCTCCTCTTCTCCATGCTTGCAGGGCTTTACGTTATCACTTTCAGAAGCAAGGGCGGCAGAAACACATTTCGTTAGTTCTTTTACAGGAAGTTTTCTTTGGGTGCCCGCTTTGAGGCTTTCATTTAGGCCTGGGGGCGTGGTCACCAAGAGCCAACATGCGCAGATCCACGTCCACGGAGTGGATTGTCCACGCCAGAATCCTAAATACTTTCCACCTGGCTCCTGGAAGAAGCCTGTGCAGAACAGCCTCTTGATGCATGAAAAACAATTACTTTTAATTGTCTCTAGAAATGGATTTTCTGGTGTATCACATTAAGAACAAGCTTGTTTATCAAAATCCACTGATCCAAGTAATTCACATCTTAGTGAAAATGACTTTCTGAAATAATAATGAGATTTGGGGAGGAGGAGGAGGGTTCTTCCCACAGCACCCACGGGACACCTTCTGCTCCGCCACAGTGCCTTGGTTTCAGGAGCCTCCCTCCGGCAGAGTGCACGGTTCTGCAGATCGTCACGTTGCCAGCTCCCCTGTTTCTGTTCTTCAGGCTGAATGCTCAGTTAAAGGCTCAACGTCACCCCCGCCGCCAGTTCATATTTGATTCGTCCTGTCCTTCCTGCCTTTAGACATTAGATTCCAAAACCTCCTTATGTGTGAGATTAGGATAATTAATAGGTAGATTCACTCAGTACCTATTTGTCAACTCTCTTCGTGCTGCAAGGGGCAAATCCTGTGCTGGGCTTAAGCAGAGAACAGTTGTTCGCAATTCCTCTAGCAACCGTCTGTTAAATGCTCCACTCGCAGATCCAGCGGCACTCGGGGTTCAGGCGGTGCCATCTCTTTAGCTCTGCACAGCTCCGTTGCTCTGTGCTGTGTCAGCTGTACTGTTAGACAGGGGCTGCCGTATGCGGCAACAAGGGGCCCCTGCAGGCATGGGCTGAATTCTCTCCAGATTTATATCGAGATTGGAGAGAGTTTTCTTTGTCTTATCCAGTAGTCCCCACCATATTCTGAGATTTTTCTCACTGGAGAATAGACCATGAGGCTATAGCTGAGTCTTCCTTCTTCAGTCTTGAAGTGATAGTGTCTGTCCCAGGATTGGGTATTGTGATTAGGCGCAGAACTTACAGAAGGATTCCGTGCCTATTAATAATGGTTCACTCACCAGCCTGGCCAAATAGCTCAGCGGATTAAAGAGCCTGCAAGCTGGGAGTTTGATCCCGGAGCCTGCTGTACCAGTCCCGCCCCCGGGGGCACAATGAAATGGCAACTGAGACTGGGTGTGCTTACTCACCTGTAACCTCAGCTCTTGGGAGGCTGTAAACAGGCAGATCACTATGAGTCCAGTCCAGTAGTGAGACCTTGAACACGCTGCAGGCCCTTCCCTAATCAAAAATAAATAAATAAAATGAAATTAAAAAACCAATTGTCCCATCACCTGTGGGTTAGTGAGCAAACACGTACGGGAAGTGTAGCGAGAGGCTGAAAGGGAACTTCAGAACTGGATTTCGATAAGAGCAGCAGCCCACCTGGCAACCCAGAGCACCCCTTATGTTACAGAGAGCTAATTGGTCACTAGATATCCGAAGGGAGCGCCACGGTACCTAGACCTCTACCAGCTGCAGACATCCCTGGCGCCTGCCCGTTGCGAAGCCTTTCTTCAGCTTTCATGGTGGGGCTGACTCGGCACTTACCCTGGCGTTTTGCTGCACAAAGAGGCCGTGCTTGGGCTCCCGCGCCCTCTCCCGATCACCCTCTGCTTGCTGTCACTCACATCAGCGGGGTCCCTAATAACAGCACCGTTCAGGGTGCTGACGTCAGAATGCAATGCGGGGTCACCTGGTCGCACAGGCTCTGCAGTCTGGGGAAAACGTAGCGGAGTGTGCGTCGGAGGGCGGTACTGTCCAGGGCAAGCAGGGGGTGGCTGCTCACAGAGGCAAGGACCCAGGCCCTTGGCATCTGTGGGTCTATCCTGTCCTTAAGGTCTTTTTCTTTGCTGATGGAACCCACCACGAAGCAGCCGTGCTCAGGACTTAAATAAGTGGCTTTCCACACTTACTTGTGAGTCCGTCTGAAGCCTAGGCCCTTGCTGGAGATGGCAGCGCCTCTTGCTAAGTGAGCCTCTGTGAGTTGTCATTCCCTACAGGATAAGACGAGGGAGGTCACAGCCCAGGACACCTGGCTCCAACCTCAACTCCATGAGCACTGCAGCCTCAGGTATCACATCTCCTGGTGGACAGCATTGCTCTCCTGAGTTAACACAGTGTCTTCTTAGTGAAGTCCTTCAGCGGTTCCTGTCCTTTTCAATAATTCCCTCCCTTGTTCTGATGGCTAAATAAATATGGGGCACCCAGAGAAGATCTCGGCCTTGACCTCCAGAGAACCTTGAATTGTGCAAGTGTTTTAATCAGCTGGGAGCCCTGAAATCCTTCCCTTTCTCTCTTCTGCTCAGTCTTCACTGTCCTGTCCACTCCTCTGGGAGATGTCAGTCTGCAGCAACTAGGGGATACAGTTGACAGGATGACGCTCTGAAACCCCGGCCATGGACGTGGCTCTGGGTGAAAAACAGTGGGCGCAGGCTGACACTCGGGAAGACGGGTCCACAGCAGAACTTCAGCTCAGCGGTACCAAACTGTGACCCGTGGATGCCTCGTGGGTGAGAAAATGTGGTGTGTCCTGTCACACGGGCAGAGGGGAGGACAGCCATGGCATTGTGTGCTTCCGAGGGAAGGGCAGACTTTTGTGAGCGCTGACTGAAGCGGTGACGTCTATGTACAAGGTGACACAGCCGTGCATCTAGGGCTGAAGGGTTAGAGAAGAAGCAGGGCTGCAGTCCTCACAGGAAAAGAAAAGGGCCGTGGGTGATGCATCGGAGGGGTGCACAATCTGACTTGTAAAGCTTTGAGAGAAAAGATACTTAGCTAACCCTTCTTATCCACCAAAGCTTTTCAGGATGTCTGAAAAACGCGATTCAATGAAATGATTGGTTTAAATACAAAGGCCTTAAAACATTGCAAAAAAAAAAAATTAGCTTTCAATGAGAAAAGTAAATAAATAAATAAATAAATAAATAAATAAATAAATAAATAAATAATAAGCCAGCCAGCCTCAGAGCAGAACGCAGCAACCTCTGAGGGTCACTGTCTGTGTTCTTCTGCTCCAGTAGGAAAATGCAGGAATTCGGCAGAGACGAAGCATCTTCAGGGAGTAGACGGCAAGGCCCAGCCTCTCTGGCAGTTAGGCCTGGACGCGGGCCTGCGATGCAAGCAGGGAGATATAAGCCAACCTGCTTTGCGGGATTCATCCTGCCGTTAGTGACAGAGCCTGCAGGCGTGGGTTTGAAAATAACTGGAGGACCAGCTAGCTTATCAGAGGCAAAGGAGAAGAGGCAGAGAAAAGGTGAGGCAGAGACCGGTTAGGAGACAAACTGCGCTTTTGGTGACAGTGGTGGCGGAAACCGTTTCCCACACACCACGTTTTGTTTTTTTATAATTATGTAATAATCAGGTGTTTAATGCTTTAGTTTAGATACTTATATTATTTCAAGATTTGTGCTTTGCGATTCGTAAAAAGACATCAGTCAACCTCTCCATACGTATTTGTACTGACCTCAATTTCATAACATAATTCGAAATCACTTGATTTCAGGCATGCTCCGTTTAGAGTAGTTTAGGTTCCAAAACTCTTTCCAGAAACTTGCCCTAGTGGCCGAAAGAGTTAAACTTTATTTTTACATTTTGTGAAACTATCAGCCGCATGGTTAGCCTAAAGCCATGGCTGCTGACTGGTTTCATATATTTTCTACCTATTGGTATTAAAGAAGTTTTTTTGTTTTCTTTTTTATCTTTTTGAGACATGGTCTCACTATCTAGCTCAGGCTGGCTTTGAGCCCACTTTGTAGTCCAGGCTGGTCTTAATGTCACAGTGATTCTCCTGCCTCCACTTCCAGAGTGCTGGCATCCCAGGCATGCAGCACCATGCCCAGAAAATTTAAAGATCTTATTGAAAGTATTAATGTTGAATTGTTTGATCAATCTTATATACCTATATCTATTAATCTAAACTGATCTGATGATGAAAATATGTAATATAAACATTGTTAAATTTAAATAAATAAAAACAACAAAAAATAAAAAATAAAATGCAGAAAAACAGTTAAAAAAAGAAAATTTAAAGATCTAAAATGTCTTTTTAATAGATAAAAAATGATATGGTATTTTTATACAATGAAGTGCTACTCAGTTACAAAGAAGGATAAACTTCAAAGTTTTATAAGTAAATGGAGATTACACTCAGAAGTGAAATAAATCTGACCCACATGTGTGAGCATCATACTGTTTCCCTAGTATCACAACCTGCAAGTGTAGATAAGATCCAAAAGGTACAATAGATATTTTGAAAGGGAAAGAAACTCCTCAAAAGCAAAGTAAAATTTGGATGGGGGGAAAGTGAGAAAAGAAGGAAGGTGGTAAAAAAAAAAAAAAAATATATATATATATATATATATATATATATATATATACACATACACACACATATATGTGATAGCTGAGATACTTACACAACTCACTTCTGTTTACTTAAAAGCATTGTGTGTGCCTACATCGCTTAAGTTTTCATGCCTGTACCTCATAATCTGAGCAACTACATTAAAGATAACAATACACAGCACATTAACTATTGTGAACTTCCCAATATGGTGTTGTGAAATTGTACCACTGTTTGAGTGTCTTGTTCTCTTGAAATTAAGATTAAAATTAAGCATGGGAAATGTATCCTTCCGCCTTTGCCCTTTGCCCCTTTTCCGGTTCAGGTACTTTGTAATCTTGTCCCTTTTCCGATTGAGGGAAATACAGTGAGTCGCTGGGGCTGTGTCCTTCTGACTGTGTTGTTATTCTGCACACCATGTGACAGCCATGGCCACTTCCCATAAGACAGGAAATCCATGCCTTCCCCAACACTGTACGGAGGAGAGGGGCTTTGACCCTTTGACCCTAAATTCGCACGTCCCACCGTTACTCTTCCAGAAGATGTGCCACACCCCCTTTGTGGCTCTGATTCTGTAAATCCATGCCAACCGAATGCTCACACTGATGTCGATGCAGGGAGACGCCAGAAGCCGTGTTTCCTTTGTCCCTGCAGTGTGGGGGTCATGCGTGGCATGCACAGGGTGGCACAAGGTGGGGGGCGGTGTTGCAAAGGAGTCCTGACGGGGCTGTGTGCCACAGCCAGCCCTGGGCTCAGCTTCAGGTGGAGGAAGCCATACCTCGCTGCTTTCCTAGCCAGGTGACAGTCAGACCACGGAAGCAGTAGGGCCTGGGAGAAGAGCCATCCTGGTGCTGCCTTACAAGCAGAAGTCACTGTGGCAGACAGGAAGGTTCCTTCCCTTCATGTTCTAGCAGAGATGAGGCAGAGTAGGACACTCGGAAGACCTGAGACACCTAACATGGCTCTACAAGGGGCCTTCACTGTCACCTCTGGTGGGTGAGTGCGCTGACAAGCTTGTGGCCCTCATGAATCTACACGTGGCCAGGTAGTTTTACACCCACTAAGCTCCTTCATGGAGGCAACGTTTCTCCGAAGGTTGAGCGTCTATGGATTCAGTACTCTTGCAAAGTGAGAATTCGGTCAATTGGAAGGCTTTCTTCAAATGAGAGACTGTCTTCTTTGAAGAGCAGAATGAGGCCCCAGGGTCGCACAGGGTCCTTCGCTTAACCAAAAGTCCTGTGATATTTCACATTTGAACTCAGGCCCCTCCCAAAGGGCAGAAGCTCATCCAGAGCCACAGAGTGGTCCACATGGGTCCGCCTGGTCTATGGTGTGCTAGTAACACAGGCACCCCCCTCGGCCCATAGCCATTCTTTCTCTGAGAGAAACACTATGCTGTCTGCATGGGGCACAGCCTATACAAATACCAAGCTATCATGTCGCACAGCAAAGACATGTATGACTGCTATGCACCCACAAAGCCAGAGGTCACAGAAAGCCCACTAGGAGGAACAGCAGACACTGAAAGATGCCCATCCATCCTCACACGCAGCTTCTACCCGTGATGATGCAGGGGTCCCCAGCTCACCTCCCACTCAGCTGGGAACACTCCCGGGCATTGTGGGCCATGGATTCCCTGTTAGAGAACTATTGGGTGTGCGATCACACAACTGCGACGGTGTCAAACCCACACTTGCACCCAGTGGAAAAATAGGTCGTCAAGGAATCTACCGGCTGAGCCGCCTCTCTTTCCTCCTCTCAGGAAGAGTGGGTTCATGTAGCCCATGATGCACAAGGGACCACACAATGTGCGGTTTGCATCCGAGGCAGTGGAGACTGCTAGGGGATGCCCTGTGTGCACTACGGGCCAGGGGCCTGGAGCAGGCAGGTGGGAGAGTTGCTGCCTTGTAGTTAACACGGGAGCAAAGGGCAGGGGTGGGGTGGCATTGCTGGGACCCTGCTGTGCAACAGGACTGCTGAGCTCACTGGTGACCTGGACATCACGCGACACTGCAGACCAGTGGCATCCAGTCTCCAAGCCTGGCACTTGTTGTCTTTAACTCCCCTGGCCCTGCTGGGACTTGGAAGAGCTGGGTGTGAGCACCTTCCTTTACAAATGCAGTGGAAAGGTGGTACAGATCACCAGCTCTGGGGGCACAGCCTCGCCCTGCAAGCTGCGTGCCAGCTCTGGGTTGCCTGAGCTCTGCGCTTCCCGCATAACAATGCTGACTGCCTCTTAGGATTTGTGAGCTTGAGTGGCTCTCTCATAAGGAGTTACAAGTAGGACTGATTCAGAATAAGCTCCGCAGGAAATTTTAGTATTAATATCGACTGAAACCCCTAGTAAATTAGCACATAGGTCAAGAAAAGAACACTTGGTCGCCAGGCGTGGTGGCGCACGCTTGTAATCCCAGCACTCGGGAGGCTGAGGCAGGAGGATTGGTGCGAGTTCGAGACCAGCCTGGGCTACAAAAAGTGAGCTCAGGACCAGCCTCAACTGCACAGCGAGACCCTGTCTCAAAAAGACAAAAAAAAAGAGAAAAGAACACTTGGTACTGTAACCAGCTCAATAGGCTCTGATTTCCAGTCCAGGGCCCTGGGAATACAGCAGGCACTAAATAAATGTTTAACTAACGAGGTCGAGCAATTAATTCTTCACGAATAGTTGAGTACCCTTGTTCTTTTTTAATCTATTTTCTGAAAAACTCTATTGCCTTTCACAGGATTACCAAATATTTCCTTGATTTTTGAAGAGCTAGGTCTCAATTTTTAAAAATCTATGTATACACGTGTGCAGCTCATGAAGTTTGCATTCGCTTGCTGGGGTGAGCCCATGAGACTATACATTTAAATATGCATGTAAGTGGCAGAGTAAACGTTGCCTGTGACATATGTGCTATGGTCAGGGGTTCCCAGGCTGCAGTCTTCCTTGTACTAAAACACTTGGGACTTGGAGCTTTCGTTTCTGTTTCACTTGGAAACCGGAGAGCTATGCAACTTTGGATTCCAAGCAGGAAAAAATGAGACTAAAATGAAAGCAAGAAGGGGTTTTTATTAGTGAAAGTCAAAGAAAGTGGTTGGAAGGGTGGAGGGAGAAGGTGCGAATTGAGATTCCGAGGATGACTATCACGGAGACATCCTGAGTCGCTAGGAACTCTGGGAACTTTCTCACAGTGGCCCCGAAAAGGCTGCTATGCCTCCACTCTTGGAAAAACAAATAGCTCCAGTGATCGCTGTTGATTTCCTTGTGTGTCCAGCTTCGCGGTTAGAGACTCATCTCCTCTCCTCCGAGAAGGGCCCCTGGGCTGCCGTCTTGGAAGCGAGACCTGAGGAAGGTACTTGAGGGGCGGGCGGTGTCTCCCAATGAGTTCACTTTATCCTAGCAAACGAAGCTCTAGCTCAACGGTCTCCACCGTCGTTAAGATCCTGTCACTCCTTCCCACCTTCCCCATCTTTGTGAACATGTTGTAAATGTAAGAGAGTTAAGAGGAAAGCAAAGCTCATCACAATGGAAGAAGAAGCCCGTGACTTCTTGAGCCGACGGCCATGGTATTCCATTGTGGTTGCCACAGCAACCAAGAAGGTAGTTAAGCAGAGAAGAAACAAAGGATGAGACTGGACGGGTTTCTGATCTCTCAGGGTGGGGAAGCATGCTCCCGTGTTGGCTTTGTTAATATACTTTTTATTTCAACTTTTGGTCTGATATGGAATAGTCTCACCATTGTACTTCCAGCTCTGAGATAGGTGACAGTGGCTCTGAGGGGTTCTATGGAGTGCACAGAACGTGCTTCATACGGAGCACCTGCTCTCCTCTAGGGGGGCGGCCCTTTGGTAGCCACCCAGCAGGACGTTTGCGTGTGGTAATTCTAAAGACAAGTCCTGGGCGTTATGCATCTAATCAGATTTCCTGGAAGGTGCACACCTTTCAATGCTGGGTGAATGAAGAGAGTCCTAGTAGCTGGTGGGAGAGAACCCTCTCGGATGCTGGCCACTGGAATCCGCTGCCTTCCAGTGGGGCAACCTCGGGATTGGGGGAAAACCTTGGGATTCAGGGATCCATCGGCTCTTATTCTTGGCACTGCCTTAGCTGACATCCAGGGAAACGCCGGATGCAAGACAGATGCTGCAGAGCAGAGCAATTAATGCCCTGTTGTAAAGCAGACTTCCACGCCGACATAAACTCCTACAAGCCTTTCAGAGCATCATTTCCTTTACCCATAAATTCAGTTTATTAAGCTTCAAAAAAGCCATGCCTCAATATTTGCAAAGACACTCTGTGATCTTCTGTGATGGTGTATTTCTGAATTGGAATTTTTCTTTAAGTAAGTAGCTTACAGACTACAGCAAGGACAACAACATCTGTAACCAAAATTTCCTCATTTTTTTTTTTTTTAAGAAAATAGAGCCGGGCGTGGTGGCGCACGCCTGTAATCCCAGCACTCGGGAGGCGGAGGCAGGAGGACCAGTGCGAGTTGGAGACCAGCCTGGGCTACAAAAGTGAGCTCAAGGCCAGACTGAACTGCACAGTGAGACCCTGTCTCAAAAAGACAAAAAAGCCGGGCATGGTGGCTCACGCCTGTAATCCCAGCACTCGGGAGGCTGAGGCAGGAGGATTGGTGCGAGTTCGAGATCAGCCTGGGCTACAAAAGTGAGCTCAAGGCCAGCCTCAACTGCATAGCGAGACCCTGTCTCAAAAAGACAAAAAAAAAAAAAAAAAAAAAGAAAAACAAATACACCAGACCTTCTCACCTGCCCGGTGGGCACCAAAGGGCTTGAATACTTAAAACTTTTCATATTAGACCAAATGGTCCTTTTCTTCTTTGCAGATCATTTGGTTTGTGTTTCAAGCTAAAAGCAAAAGAATCTGACCCTGTCCCCACCTGGCTCCATGACATAAATGTGTAGAAGTCTCAAGGATGGCTCTTCCTGCCTGGAGCCTGGGTAAAAGCAGGCTTTTCTCCTCAG